>OW121724.1:7845000-8020000 GCA_933228805.2 Hipparchia semele
GGTTTATCCAGTGTGGGATATATTAATCATTGTTAATGTTGTCTTTGGTAAACATGTAAATAAAATTTTCATTTTATTTGAGCGCTCATTGTGTAACAATAAAATCGATTCAGGTATTATAATTTTTACAAAAACATATAAAGTTGGTTAGATAGGACACGGGTAGAGCCTAGTCTATTGTACCTACCTACATATAAAACAATGATTGCTATTCGTTAGTCTGGCTAAAACTCACAAACGGCTTGACCGATTTGAATATTTTTTTTTTCTATTCACTCTAACACAGGTGTACTTTAAAAATAAAAAAGTAGGGAAAACCCAAAATAACAACTGAAAAAATTAAAAAATCATAATTGGTAATTTTGTATAGGGTCTCCGAATTAGGTACTTTTAATAGATGGCGGGAGCGAAGCCGCGGGTAAAAGCTAGTGTCTGATAAAAGTAAAAAATATATGGTATTGAACTTCAAGCCATTGATTCGAACCTTAGGTTAAAGCCAATTGCTATAAACAACTGAAAGTCTAGTAACAATCTGGAAACCTAATGAAATACAAAGAAGATTAGCATGCATTTACCTACTTAGTTGTAGATAAACGAGTAGGTATAATTCGCTTTTCTCATTTAAACAGTTTTAAAATGACACAGAAGTCAGAACATATTAAAATCTAGGTCACGTTGGATGGAGATGTTGATTTTAAAAAGAGAAATGAAAAATACAGGCCTAGCTTTTATTTATAACCAGATATCTCTTTCTATTTTATATTCGAATAGCAAATTCGTTGTAATTGAAAGAGTTTTTTTATACTGACGAATAAATAGGTCATCTGGAAATAGGTGCAGACGTATAGATCCACCAACTTATATATTCAGTTGACGGGGTCGTTAGTGGAGAGTCTAATATTGCTACTTAAGAAAACGAGGAACTGAGGAAGCGGTACTGCATTTTTATAGCTTTGTACGGCAATCGCGCTAGAAAGAAGTGATAGTAGCAAAAAAAGTTACCCTTCGGGTACGAAACCCTAAAAAAGGCAAGACAAATATTATACCAAAAAAAATTCCAGGCTTTCGTAATTAAATTACTTTTTTATGAAAAAATTACACGAATTCCCCGTGAAGCGGGACCTTAAGCTACGTTAATAATTTAATTATTCCTCTTCCTAAATAAGTCATAACACTCATAATAAACAATACAGGCTTTGCCAAAACATATGACGCCCTCGAGAGTCTTTCATTAACGTGTCAAAGTTTTAATGATGATGAATCGTGTTTAAATACGTATTTATAAATCTAGGAGTAGATATTCGCGCATTGTTCCGCGGTGATTTAATTTTGCAAATGTAAATTACTGGTGGAAACTCCGAATTGTTTTAATTGTTGTTTTATTTCTGAGGCTCATTATATAATAGCCCAGAGGTACCAGATAATACTCCAGAGGTAATACTCCAGAGTTTTACCACGGTTTAAAAAACCAAAGTTTCATTCTTATTTTAAAGTTAACCAATCAAATGAAATTTTGTAGACACGCTCAAAAACTAAATGAAGACTCCTCGGGAAAAACAATGAATGTCACTTTTTTCGTGAAACTGAGCCTTTAATGCCATCTGTTCCTAAATATAGAACTAAACCATATTTTTTGATAAAGTCAAAGAACATGTTTAAATAGTTAATAATGTTTAATAGGTAATTAATGTTATTTCAATATTTATACAAAATGAGCATAAAATGAAAGAAATATAGACTTTGAAACTATGAAAAGTTGTTTTCTCTTTTTAATCATCTTTTGACATTCATTGTTTTTCCCGAGGCGTCTTCAAATATAATTCTAATACCTGCGTCTGGAGTTTCTCTGATTACATACAAATATTAATATTTTAGTTTTAAACACAAACGATTTGAAAAATCATTAATACTATTAGTTTATAGAGCGTGAGGGGTGTGCTTTTGATAAACTCCGCTTTAAACTAATATATTTTAAAATATAGTGGATAGGTACTTCTGTAGGGTCATTGTTTTTATTTTCCAAAGAAAATATGGAGATAATTGCAGAAGAAAAAAAAATCGGTTAGGAGACAAAGTAAAGAAAAATAAATAATCAGTAGCGCAGTGCGACGGAAACTGCATGGAAGAACATCACACTGAACGCGCGCGTACACGTCTAGGTACTATTGTGATATCACCACGGAATTCACACTACACATTAAAGCGCGCGACGGAAAAGCATGAAGAGAAGAACACTGCTTTAATACGCCTTTTCGTCGTGAGGGTTTCTCCAACCACCAAAGTCATTCGGAGGAACCAGTTTCAAGGCTGCTTCCTTGCCACGACGGCTTTTTCTTTCAGACCTTTTTAGACAGAACTTGCTTTACCTATTACCCGATTTGGTGTTTATTCTGTACATTAGTATCAATTTCGGCTTTTGGAATGTCAAATCCAATGCGCCGTCCTTTTCATCATTGCTGACGTCAGAATTGTAATGCACCTTAATGGGAGTGCAGCGATCGCCAATAATCTCACTTGAATCGGGATTTTACTGTGTGTGTACACTAAGATTGCCAGATTTTTTTTTCAGCCTATAAGGGACCAATGGTTAAATGGGCAAAAAATACGGGATTTCAGTTTTTTACCAGGGACAAATAAAATACAAAATTATTTTGTGTCATTTTATTTATATTAAAAAAAATAGGCAAGTGCAGGTTACTTCACACTACGAACGAACGTTGCGCGTGTGAATACTTGGATTGATTTCATAATGAAAAACGAAGTACGGTTCAAATACGGGACAGAGTCAGTCCCGCCGGGACATTTTAAACTATGCCTAAAATACGGGACGTCCTGGGAAATACGGGACGTCCTGGGAAATACGGGACGTCTGGCAACGCTAGTGTACACGCACTTCTGTCTACACGAAGGAGAACAAATATAATGCGTAAATGCCTTCATTCCTTGTACTACAACTAGAAGGCGCGTAAGTCACGTTTACATCGCGCACTGTATGTGTCTCACGCTTTATTGTCTACTGTGCCATGTTAGCGTATCCTGTTGTTTAATAGGTTGCGTCTCGAAGATAATTACGCCCACCATTAATAACGCCTGTCGACGAGTGAGACACGGTATTAATTCCACGTCAAATACTCTGCCGCTAATAACCTATTCTGATATAACTATCTAAATGCGCTCCAGATCTTTACGAGGCTTATCTTAAATAAGAGCTTTCAACCTTTACAACTTTGCTCAGTCTAGAATGTAGAAGTCAATCACAATTATCCATGACAAGCTGTTGCCCGCGACTTCGTCCGCGTCAATTTCTGTTATTATGATCGCGATTAAGAAGTTTTTTAAAAGAATATATTTTAAATATGGATAATTTTCCCCGTTTTTGCAACATTTTTTTACTGATGCTTCGCTCCTATTGGTCGCAGCGTAATGTTATGTAGCCTAAAGCCTTCCTCGATAAATGGACTAGCCAACACAAAAAGAATTTTTCAATTCGAACCAGTAGTTCCTGAGATTAGCGCTTTCAAACAAACAAACTCTTCGGCTTTATAATATTAAGTATAGACGAAGGTAAAATAATATTGTGGAGTTAGGTTTTTCTTTTTTTACAGGAAAAAAAGATAACTTACTTACATGTCATTCTCCAAGTCCTCAATTATACTCATGCAAAAAATGGTTTTTGTTTGTCTTTGTTGCATTTAAAAATTAGTAAGAATATACTGAAATAATTAAGCGTTGAATAAAAAAAAGTAGAGAACCAAAGAATCACAAAAAATTCCACGACTTTGTACATGATTGTCCAAAAAAAGGAGTATAATTATTTCAGGGCCATAAACGTATGTGAATTGCTTTATTCCACAATAACATCTAAATGCCTGAACAGATTTGGATGTACGGGATTTGGTAGAATTTACTGACTGACTAATATCCTCCTATCCCCTCCAAATAAGCGGAAAGTTTGTGCTAGGAGTTGGTACGACAATAGTGCAACGGGTGGAGGCCGAACCTTTCAGTTTTCAGTCCGCACTTTTAACCGTTGGGCTATTGAGGCTTTACAATTTACATCATCCCGAATGACTCTGATATTCTTAAAGCAGGCGGCTTTTTATTCTTTTTTAATGATTTGCTTGTAGTAAATATTATGTAAAGCTAAGTTTTAGATGTATCTACTAAAAGTAAAAGTAATTGAAGCTCGGCAAAAGATTTAACAAAAAGAATTTTCCACTGCAAACCTTTTATTATAATTAGGGTACTTAAGTAACTGTAATACCAAAGCTTAAAAGATAAAGAATCATTGTGTGAGCTTTTGATGTAACATAAAATAAATATATAATTTCATTACTTTTTTCATAAAGAAAAGTAGCTATTCTAAGAAAATGAACAAAGATTTTTGTTTTATTGGTACATTCTTTTTTGTACTGAATCAGTCTTGATGATTTTTAAAACTGAAAATAAGTACCAGGCAACGCACGGATTCATTAATTTCAACGTACTACTGGACAGTGGATACAGTAATCATTTTTTTTATTCGATGACAAGATAGTCTTTCACTGCGATATCTCACCTAATATTAAGTGACGATGCAATCTAAGATGGTAGCTAGGCTAGGCTATCTTAGAAGGGGTATATGCGTGTACATGACGTAACTTCAAGTAAAGCTCAAAGCAAAAAGCAAAGCCCTCGTGAATTGCAAGAACTATACGACTGTGATACTACCCAGTCTACAAAAATATAGCGATCAGCAAAAAACGATCCCAGACAGTTAGTGTAAAAAAGATGAATCTTTCATTTTAATAGCAGATATTCAATTAAGTATTCGTTTGAGTGAGCCAATACTATCTAATTAGTAGAAACTGGAGGTGAACGATTTTTTACACCTTTACTTTTGTAGCCAGTAAGTGGTTCCAACGTAGACCGTTTCACAAATATCGGGCCGTGTAAATCTTATTTTATATAACAGCAAAATTGAACCGGCCAAATGTAATTGGACATTTACGCATCGAGAGTTATGTAACATAGAAGGACATGTATAAATACAGTTATATGGTTATATTAATTATTTGACCGCCTTACATTACTAGACTTATTATTCCGGAAAAAAAAATTCCTGCGAGATTTTTAAGAAATGAACGGAATGCGGAAGAAGTCGTGGGAAAGAGTTTTTACTTCTTTAAAAAAAGGTTGAGAATAAAACTTTTGTTCTAAAATGTAAGCATGATTACGAATGATTTAGAAATTTTTTTTTTCTTAAATACGTAGAACGTAAATCACAAAAGATATTGAAAATTTTGTTAGACTAGTTTTTATACTTTACGTTTAGAATTAAAGCCGAGGATAATATAAACAAGCCTTTGACAAACAACATTCCGTGAACAAATCTTAAGTCCGTTTATATATATAACAATAAATAAAAGGCTCAAAGTCGACCCGCCTTAATGTAAACGCGTTCTTTTACACGTCGCTATTTCAAATACTCCCTCATAAAGCGCCTGCAGGCAGGTAAAGCCTTTCAAGGCTCCGAGCCACTCTTAGTACACGACAATATAGTAGTTTGTTTTTACGTTTCACACGTCCTCAAATGCAACGTGTCGCGACTTGTTCTCATTTTCAAAGTAGCTCCAGTTTTCCAACGTGGCTTGAAATTTACGTGACGTAGGGTTGGCTTTGTAATGTTTATGCCGTGGGTTTTTTTCTCTCGATAAGTCGAAGAAGATCGAATATCTTGATCGACAATAGTGTCGATAACGTAAGGTAACGTAAGGTGAGCTAAACATATGTAGGTTTATCTCACCTTACGTTTCGTTTGTAACTTGATTCCGAAAGAATTGGTGGATTTACCATTTGGTACACTTTAACAATGTGTAAAAATTAAAAACACATTTATTTGGTGGAGGTTATTACATTAGGTTAATGAATTTCTTAATCTCAAAGTTCATCTCAAAGCTTCATCGCAGCTGCCCAGAAGATAGTGTACTAATCCTATTATCCTATTAATATTACAAATGCGAAAGTTTGTATGTTTGTTACTCAATCACGTCGCAACGACTGAACCGATTTGGTTTAAATTTGGCACAGAGATCGATTATGGTCTGGAATAGGGCATAGGCTACTTTTTATCCCGGAAAATAAGAGAGTTCCCGCGGGAATACAAAACCTCAATCCACGCGAACGAAGTCGCGGATATCAGCTAGTATATAATATTATAAATACGAAAGTTTGGATGTTTGTTACTCAATCACGTTGCAACGACTGAATCGATTTGGCTGTTTGGCACTGAGATAGATCATAGTCTGGAATAGGACATAGGCTACTACATAGGCTTTTTATCCCGGGAAATAAGAGAGTTCCCGCGGGAATAAGAAACTTTAACCCACGCGGGTATTAGCTAGTAATTTATAATGCATAAAAGCTGTATGGTAATACGCGCCGCCGGCACCTACACTGTCGTTTCTCCAAAACAGAAGAAACACAGGAACAACAGAACACCAACACGTATCACCACACAAATTCTTTCAAAACACACTCGATGCACATTTCGCTCCGACACGAGCATCATCGAGAGTTGTTGATTCCACAATGCACAATTGCAAAGAACTGAAATCATTAGGTAGTCATTTTCAAAAAGTTGAAAACTTATTAGCAAACCAATTTCAAAAGCTGAATACAAAAATCGACGTAGCACAGTGACCGCAAATTAAACGCGAGCCACCCAGGGAGCCGCCTGTCAGCGTCAGTCGTGCGGCCTCTTGGGAGCATTTTGAATTTAATCACAAGAAAGCCCGACTACTCCACTTACAATTTTATTCAATTTTAATTTAACTTACCATCCGCGTCAGCGACATACTGTACTGTAGGTTATATAAAAACTAGCTGATTCTCGGGATTCAGGACGGGAAGACGGGAACTCCATAATATTCCGGGATAAAATGTAACCTATGTTATGTGGGTATGAGCTATCAAACTCAAACTCAAATTCAAAATTATTTATTTCATGTGGGGCAACTACTCTTTTCCTTCAAAATCTACATTTCCTTTAAAATTAAAATAAAAGAGTACAAATGGCCACCTTATCACTAAGAAGCAATTTTTGCCTGGCAACCATGTTGCTGAGGATATGATGATCGAAGAAAAAATAGTCGAAGGGTCGCTTTTCTAAATGCGATTGTAAGTGGAAGACTAATTTTGTGACTTGACCTAGTCAGACCATTGAGTTAGGTGGTCGGCCGCGTCATTTCCCCTCCACCTTACCTACAACTATAAGTCTATAAGACAGTGTCTCCGAGTCACTTAGCAGGTGTCGGGCATTATGATCAAAAATTAATCAACTTAAAAATCCCTTTACGAATCTAAAACAGTGTTATTCGTGTTGTCAAGTGTTCATCAAAATTGTTATTCCGTATGCAGTTACCGGTTTCAATTAAAAACCATCGGTGAATTCGAATTTGAAATGTTGACATTCGGTAAATTGCGGAGCGATAAATGTTTAATTCCAGTAATGCTCTTAAATTCTAATCTACTGAGTTCTGTTTGTGTCACTGTTACAATGTTATTCAAAGTCCTGACTGACTGACTGAGATATCAACGCACAGCCTAAACTACTGAAGTTAGAAACTTGAAATTTTTGTTGGTTGTTTTATGACGTAGGCGCACACTAAGAAAGGATTATTGGAAATTCCACCCCTAAGGGGTTTAAATAGGGGATGGAAGTTTATATGAAACTCCGTCATTTTTCAAGCTGTTTCCATCAAAGTTGGTATTTGAGCTTTCAGTTAAAAATAAAGAAGTACGTGTGTCACAGTTTTTGAAAATTCCACCCCAAAATCTAATTCCACGCGGACGAAGTCGCGGGGGCAAAAGCTAGTTTACAATATTTTTCAGTGCGCCAACTTTGTTACGACAGATAGCATCACTCTTGTTATGTAATTATCGGCAACTACAGATCCTCTATTAAGTCCTCGACAGTACTAATGCAGTGTGAATTTTGGTTATTCATATAGCCTACGAAATTCAAATAATCAATTGGTTTACATCGTTTTTCGAACTTGGATCATTCGGTACTTAGATCTACTAACGTCATCATCATTATCATTGAGGTAAAACATTCTAGTATACGAGATCATACGAATCTTACGAGATTATTAGATACCTCAATAAACAATTCTTTTTGCACTAAGTGCATAAAAAATTAAACAAGCTGTGTTGTCATTTTTTATAGTTACTGTTGTCATTTCAACCAACGGTTAGCAATACATTAATAGCGCTGGATTTAGATCCCTCGTATTCCTATATATATTTACTAGCTGTTGCCCGCGACTTCGTCTGCGTAGAATTGCTGATTTACCGTTAGATTGAGAAGGTTTCCCGTGCGGCCTATGACGTCCTTCTCCAGAAAGTAAGCTACAGGCAAATGCCCCTTAAGATCAGTTCATTAGTTTATAGGTAAGTTAGATGGCCACAAACAGATTTAGGGGTAGATTTGCATAAAATTCTTTCTAACCTGATAACTACGGCCTAAAAGAAACCTATTTTCTAAATTTCAAGCTTGTAGACTTAATATTAAAAAAATTCAGCATAAACAATCATCCCCTATTTTACCCCCCTTAAAAGGTAATATTAAAAAAAAATTTGATGTACATGTTTTTTATTTATTATTATTAACCTAAATGCGATTTTTTTTGACTCTTACTCTAAAAACATAGGACTTTCATACAAACTTCCAACCCCTATTTTACCCCCCTTAAAAGGTAATATTCAAAAAAAATTTGATGTACATGTGTTTTATTTATTATTATTAGCCTAAATGCGAATTTTTTTGTCTCTAACTCTAAAAACATAGGACTTTCATACAAACTTCCAACCCCTATTTTACCCCCTTAGGGGTAGATTTGGATAAAATTCTTCCTAACCTGATACCTACGCCCTAAAAGAAACCTATTTTCTTTGTAGACTTAATTATAAAAAAATTCAGCAAAAACTATCATCCCCTATTTTACCCCCCTTAAAAGGTAATATTAAAAAAAAAATGATGTACATGTTTTATTATTATTATTAATCTGAAATCCGAATTTTTGTGTCTCTAACTCCAAAAACAAAGGACTTTCATACAAACTTCCAACCCCTATTTTACCCCCTTAGGGGTAGATTTGGATAAAGAAAAATTTAATCTGATACTTACGCCCTAAAAGAAACCTATTTTCTAAATTTCAAGCTTTTAGACTTAAAAATAAAAAAACAGCAAAATCTATCATCCCCTATTTTACCCCCCTTAAAAGGTAATATTCAAAAAAAATTTGATGTACATGTTTTTTATTTATTATTATTAATCTAAATGCGAATTTTTGTGCCTCTAACTCCAAAAACAAAAGACTTTCATACAAACTTCCAACCCCTATTTTACCCCCTCAGGGGTAGAATTTCAAAATATCCTTTCTTAGCTGACATCTCCTAACTATAAACTACCTACTTGCTAAATTATAGCTTCATACGTACAATAGTTTTCGAGATCTCATGTTTAATCAGTCAGTACGTCAGTCAGTGACCTTTCGCTTTTATATATATAGATTCCAGGGGCTGATCGACAAATTCCTCAAAATCTGACAACGCATTGGTGGTACCTCTGGAGCTCCAAATGTTCATGGTTGGTGGTAGTCACTTAACATTTATATAAAAAGTCGCACCTATCTACTTCCAAGTATTTTGTCATTACTCTGCATTTCATCTCATATTCTAATATTAATATTATAAAGGCGAAAGTTTGTATGTGTATGTGTGTGTGTGTGGTCCCTACGGGAATTAAAACCTTAATCCACGCGGACGAAGTTGCGGGCATCATCTAGTTTCCTATATAACGACTCACTACACGGACACAACATAGTCCCTCACGCGCTCAGGCGTACGGTTCACTAATTACTGCGTACCACGGCTCTCCCGCATTTTTCATCCAGATCACGGAACCTCTCAGCTCCCCTTATCGATTGGATGCTGAGAATTACACGGTCTTCACGAAGAAATTGTGAGAATTCTGTTTTTAGAAAAAAGATTTTCACAAAACCTCGAACCTGCTTCGATGCAAAACAAGGTGAAGTACAAAATCCATTATAATCAAGTAACAGTAAATAGGTACAGTCCCACAAATTTATATGGCTAAAGGTGCAACTAATGAATTTTTGAATGAAAAATGCAAATAATATTCGTTGGTATCACTAAATGTTGCGATAATAGGAACCACTACGACGCTGTCACCTAGCCAGTTTAATATATAGTTTGTGGAACTATTATAAACACATAAGCACAGAATAAGACTCGTCTGACGTTGTTGATCCACCAAATGGAGAGTCGGCCATCACTACGCTTTCCGATGCTAGGTCGCCATTCCCGCAGCTTGGGATCCCAACGACTACCTCTGTTTGTTTTATAAATTGAAATATAACTACGATGGATTCACTATCATGGGGTGTCATCGTCAATTTGAGGTTGGGCGGTCAGTTTTTTTATTCGATGACAAGGTAGTCCTTGACTGCGATCTCACCTGATGGTAAGTGACGATGCAGTCTAAGATGATAGTGGGCTAACTTGCAAGGAGTACGGCAGTGTCCATTCAACCCATACCCCTAGTCGGTTTCTACACGCTATTGTGCCGGAACGCTAAATCGCTTGGCGGCACGTCTTTTGACGATAGGGTGGTAACTAGCCACGGCCAAAGACCACCAGACAAAATAGTAGATGTATGTGAAAAGCTTTCCGCTACTGTGCCAACTTCTTCAATTCAGAGTAACTATGCCTGGTCCATTCCTTTATGTCGATGGATTGGAGACGGCGTTATATGCGTTTGGCGTTAAGGAGTTCTTTGTGCCGTTTTTTTTACCATATTCCTGAAAACTTCAGAGCCAATTATGGTGCTGTTTTTTAGCAAGAGTCCCTTAAGGTGGTACGTTATATGGTTAAGATACGAATAAGTACAAACCTGTGGTACAAACTCAATAATTTGAGCCATTATCTAAATAATAAGCTATTCTAGAGCACTAATTGTCAGTCTAGCAAAGTGTAACACGAACAAATTAAATTAAATGAGTCCCGTTATACATCGCGAGGCTTTGCTTTGATCCATTGAAAGAAGCAATCCCACGGGAGTTTGACATTGTATTTGCCTCTTTTTCCATGAAAACTTTAATAAAATTCATATATTTTTAACCTTTTATGACTTTTATGATGAAATGATTAAAATGTATTAACTAATAACTATAACAATCTTATAATTATTTAAATTCAAAATGGAACTACATTTTAAGTCAAAATATAAAAAAATCGTACGCATAAATTAACAATTTTTTGTACAATATAAACTTGCTGGTTGATTTGATTCATTTAGAATTAAAAACTTGAAATTCTACTATGAAATAAAGTTTTAAAAATCGTGTAACGTGGAATTTTCTTATCTCTTAGATTTTCTTTTCGTAAATTGTGGAATTAAATTAAATCCTTTTAGTGTAGTTTCAATCACGTACCCGTACTTCCTAGAAAGAATCCTGCAATTGGCTTTTGGCCACCTTTGCAATAGGTTCAACGGCGTCCATTCGTTGTGACCTCGATTCCATCTAGTGCTTTTACGTGATTTCTGTGAAAGCGGTTATTTTTTTTTTTCATTCGATGACGTGCCCTTAACTGCAATCTCACCACTCGAAGTTTTAGTACATTAGTTACATAAGTTCAGTGCGCACCTCAAACAGTTTTCAAGTAACATTTCTATACATTGTTAAATATAGTTTAAGGAAAATTATTATAAAAATGAAAAATAAAATAGAAGTATCTAGTAATATAATGTATTATATTGAGAGATTTGGTTAAAAGTAGATCCGAAGTTATCAAAAAAATTAAATTGTGTCCACTTGACAACTTTGTTTTAGTGTACAAATTAATAAACAGTATAAAAAGCATAGAAACAAAATTGTATGCAATACTGTAGGTATAACGTGGCACATAACTACGTAATTCGTGCGCAACCACTCATTGTTTTCTTTTTTGCACTTCAGCAGCTCTAGGGTGCGTATGAGCGGAGAGGCGTCGGGTGTAAATTGAAACACTTGCAAATTTACCCCATACATTATTCATGTGCCAAACACCCTCGCTGAACCTGACAGTTTCAGTTGACGCGCAAATTCGCGATACTGAAGGCGTAGCGCACAGTTTAGAAAACAATCAGTTGACCAACTATATACTGCCCTCCTCGAACTTTAACGTCGTTAACCAACATTTGGCCAAATATGATTTTTTAATGCTATCTTACTTAACACACACATACATCATTTATTAGCTCCTCCGTAAAGTGTGTCATTCATTATCCATGAAAAACTAGATTTAGGGCCGATTTCACCAACTCTAGGTCTCATCAGATGGTAAATTTGATATTTTGGCAGTATTTTCAATACAAAAACTATCAGATCACCCAATTTATTTCTCGGTTAAACGTCGCTGGACGTTAATGAAATCGGCACTAAGTCGGAAGTAGAAGAATACGTATAATATGTAGAATATGTATTACGAAAGAATATGTATTTACTTTTCAACACTTCTGAATAATCTGCGTGCCAGTACAACAGTGATATCCCGTATGCACCAAAAACGTAAGTTTGTCAGCCACATTATACGCCGGCCGGTTCTCTACAAGACTGTACAAAAGTGCTTTTTGATTAACTGTATGATTACAAAACTATGGTGTAACGCCTTTGTAAGTGGCTTATGACCTTGAATCGACAGCTGAAACAATAGCCCAATGAAATTGAATCCGGGTATAGACCATCAAAACCGTTAAGGACTCCGTATTGTCTAGTTGCTTTACAAATCACACCCATTCTAACGTTTTCGCCACATAAAGTGGGTCAACCATTATACTCGTCCGCCTAACAAATGGTTACTTACCCCCTAAGAAGGCTGTGCAACAAGGAGTCGCTACAGAAAACCACAAGCTGAATTATTCTGACCCTAATAAATTTGCTGAGTCAAACAGGCATTGTTAGACAAATGAGTTCTGAGACGTGTGGTGTTAAACATATTATTTAGAAGGTGCTTGTTGCGACAGCTTATTTGTATTGTTGTGAATACAGTAAATTAAACGCTTTGAGTACAATAATAATATAGGCTGTGTTTATTTCAATTCAAACTCAAATGAAAAACATAAACGGTCCATCTTTTGAGATATTATAAAATTAAGTAAAAATAGATAAGAAGTTACCTAGCGATTTTTTTTATTTTAAATTAGTTAAATTTAAATAAAAAATTTAAAAAATTAGTCCACTTTTTAACACCCAAAGTTATTGTTATAAGTTTGACCCTATTCGCCAACACTCGTATTCCCCAACGAATGGACTGATTTTGATACGATTTCTTCAACTTGAAAGCTAACGTGATCGAAATGGATCTTATCTATAATTTGTGAAGATCTGTTCAAGCATTTGAAGATCATCAGATCATTTCCTATTTGATTAAAGGGTCTAATAAACTTTCAAAGGTGCGATTGATTGTTTGGTGTATTGTTACACCAATGATAACCTCAACTTGATGCTGCAGCATCAAGTAGTCTGCGAGATACCCAACTCCTCAGCTACTTATAGCAGATATAGATAGATAATGTATTCTGGCTGATTAAAATGGCTTCAGATAGGTGTTAGACAGATGATGAATATGATTGAGGTTTGAGGAGAAGGATCTAATAATGGAGCAGCAAACTGGCCAATAGCATGTTGGGTATATATCATACATAATCCGGCCATAGATTCACATGTTGGGGATATTTTATTTAAATTTTTAATTTACACTTGTTTCTTGCAAAAGTTTCTCTATGAGCTTGCCTACGAAGTTTCAGCCTTTATAAATGCGGTCTGATTTTTAACCACCAAAACACTTTATCAAACAACAAAAAAACA
The DNA here is from genome assembly GCA_933228805.2 of Hipparchia semele. Taxonomy (NCBI): domain Eukaryota; kingdom Metazoa; phylum Arthropoda; class Insecta; order Lepidoptera; family Nymphalidae; genus Hipparchia; species Hipparchia semele. The sequence goes on from OW121724.1 coordinate 7,858,914, forward strand.
ATATTATGCTCCCGCCTTCCACGTTAATTAATTTCTATTCATGGAAATAAAAACGTCTAACAAATAATGATTGCTACATTCCCGTTATTGGCGTAAAAAACTCAATGAAGTGATCAAACGCTGTAAAAATTTTACTCGACAAAAAAATAAACGAACACTTAATAAAAGGAAATTCTCAACCATTAAACCTACACAGACGAGATGTTAATTTACATAACACATTTGCCTCGGAGAGTTTAATGTAATTTCTTTCTCACCGAGGCGTTTCCTCAAATAAATTACAAGTGTAAAATTCAGAACAACAAAAGCGTAACAACAAAAGGCTCGCGGCTCGCAACATCCGGACGACCCTTCCAAACTCACCAGCCTGATTACGGATTTCCGAACAAGAAAAGAAAAACTCAACATTTGCTACAGTCAGCGTCAGATACATGTAATCTCCCTCTGACATTTGAACTGCTAATAGCAGTTTGCGTACAGTTACATTATTGCAGGGCAACTGCATAGACCGCACCGACTGAAAAATCCTACTCCTACTAATATTATAAACGCGAAAGTTTGTAAGTATGGATGGATGGATGGATGGATGTTTGTTACTCTTTCACGTAAAAACTACTGAACCGATTTGGCTCAAATTTGGCATACAGATAGATTATAGTGTGGAATAATACATAAGCTACTTTTTATCCAGGAAAATAAGAGAGGTTCCGTGGGAATTACAAAACCTTAATCCACGCGAACGAAGTTTTGGGCATCAACTAGTATGTTCTACTAGAACTGTATCATGTATGTAGTTTGTAGTTATCCGATATCATTCCGCTTCGTGTTATAAAAATGCAGTACCGATATCCTCGTAAATATTATAAGTAATAATTGTTAACGCTCCACTAGCGACCCTGCCACGTGAACTGATAAGTTTTCAGTGGATCTGTACTTGTGTAACTAGAGTAGGTAATATTATGTAATTCAAACTTTTTTATGACCGTTGTTAACAACGCTCATTTTTTGGTAGAGCTAATAAATGTAGGCCCATTTAGATGCTGACTGTACAAAATATTCCTAAACAGACCATTGTGATATTTGCAAAAATTAACGAGCATTTCATTTCAAAAATGATCAAAACTCATTGTTTACATTTTGAATGGAACACTTCCTAGTTAACAATACATTGATGTGGAAGTCCACATAGTCGAAAAGATCAGGCTGCGGAATGTAATATTTAACATAGAGATGAAAACGTGGGTCCTTGGACGGCTTGGTGTCCCCACTGGGAGTAGGCGCTGGTGGAGGTGGCGATACTTGTTTTGATTTAGGCGATGTACATATTTTAAACGGCCCTCTTTTCTCTCCCACCGATGGCGGTCGCACCTTCTTCCACAGAAACGGTTTCTTATGCAGAGAACCGTGATGTGTGCCCAGATGCCGCGTATTCTCGGTTTTATTGACAGGCGCCGTTAGTTCATACATCTCAGGCAATGATAGGTACCAATAATCTGCACCATCACCAATAATTGGAAATAACCTTTTGTTCTCGAATTTCGGACGAAATTTCCTTACGAACTCATTGTACTTTCGCTTGAGTCTTCTCATGTACTCAGTGTAATGGATAGACTTTAAAAGTTTCTCGAACTCAGAGAGTTCTGTAGTGGCGGGTTCAGAGTAAACGCCGGCGCATACATAAGTTCTAAGTAGGTGGTGAAGTTTGAATACGACAAATGCTAGCCACTGTCTTGCTTCTTCTTCTAGAATGCGCAGGTCATCTGCACGGCTTCTGATACCGTACTCAGCTGCTTCTGCGGCCCGTCTCTCTCCACGCTCCGTTACAGTAGCAAGCCACCTTCTATAGGAGCGGTAACAGAACTTGGTACGTCTGGAATAGTGGCCACGCCATAACGCCTAAAAAAGTAATAAATCTCTGCTTGAGTTCTTGTGATCTAGTTAGGGTTTCGTACTAAAATGATAAGAAAGAATAATGGTACTTTATCACAGCTGATCATTACAGTAACTACTAATGCTAACCTTAAGTAGGTACATTAGGTACTATAAATATTTAGAGTAAAAAAAATATCTTTATTGGAAAAGATTTGGGGGCACATAAGTCAAAGTAGGTTTCTGTCATATCAAACTGACGCCGGCCCAATGGTCATCGAGTGAGTGAGTACAATTCTAAATTATTATTTCATGGAGGTGAACCCGATGACCTCTTAGATAGGTAAGGCAAGACTTTACCACCGATTCGGAAAGCAGAGTCTCCATGCCACTTCAGTTTTGCGACTCGTGAAGCTATGTCGGTAACAAGGCTAAGAAAGGCCAGAGATAGAATGTTTTGGAAGGGGACGGAGAAGACCTCCGGAAGAACTGTCAACGACTTGTGTTATAAACAGTAAAAATATTTAGTAATTGTTGCAAACCTCGGTAAATAAAGGCTTTAGTTATCTAGATTGTAGGTAGCTCTGGATCTCCTACGGATCACCTCATTCTGATTTGATCCCGCAGATATACCCTAGATCTATATCCATCCTAGGTCTATACCTACGTAGATGCTTATTTCTACTCACAGTAGAGTAAAACTGTCACCTGTATTCTCGTTGCTGCTCGAGCGTAATACTTGGCATGCTTGTTCCTGACTGCTCTTCTTAATGCTGCGCGGTATTTTTCACGAGCTAAATGAAGTCTGAATGCACATTGTATGATGATCGCATTCTTGGACAACCACGCAATATGCTTCCTTGTTAAGTATCCACGTGTCATACGCTGGATAGTTCTTACTGCTAGGAACCTTTTACGCCTTCTGTTTTCGGCGAGGTCTGCCCTCTCTTGCAGTTCAGCGTAAAATTCTAGTGGTGGAGGCAAAAAACGTTGCACGGTTGCCATTGTAACTTCTGAGCATTCAGGTGTTAGGTCTTATTTAATCGGAAAATCAAGATATTTTTAAATATTGACAAAAGTAATTTAACGTTAAAGCCAAAGTAAAATACTTTAATTATATAAACCACTCCGTTTTCATTAATAAATTATTGTTGACAACGTTGACAGCGTGTGAAGTTGACATGTGGTTACCGAAGGGTTGGCGCACGGCGTAAAGACAGCTATTTGACAGTAATTTTTATCATAAACACTTCTTGAGGCATTCAAACTTCATCAACCGACGAAAAAAAGGAGGTTCTCAATTGAGAATTCGCGTACATTTTTTTTTATAATAATATTTTACAGGCAGCTTTCCTACGACATCTTTTGAATCTTTTTACATTGAATTCAATACATTGTTGGTCTCAACGGATAGAAGTCCACTACTGTTGATAGGTTTTTTACATCCAGGCTACCAGCGACTCGTTGGAAATCCTGCGTCCAAGCGATGGAGGCCCGAGAATCACATTAAAGAAACAACATCGATTTTTTTTTTAATTTTTGCTTGCTTCAGAAGCTTAGAGTAGGTAACCTACTCTAAGTTCAGAAGTGAGTAAAAGCCTCAACCATTAAAGGTGAAGACTCAAAAGTCATAAGTTGACGATCGACGATTCGATCCCCACCCGCAAGCTTTTCCCTTTTTTGAAGGGGAATATTAGCCAAGTTTTAAAAAAATATTAGATTTCCTATCACGTCGCTATAATTTTTACAGTAATAGATTTGACAGTCCAAGACGTAATACGACCGTTATTTTTATTTTCGCACCATAAATCGAATCGGCCCACCCATTCCGTTCGGCTCCCCCAAGCAATGATACTAGTCGTATTCCGAAAGTCCTCTTCTACCCTAGCACAGGTGGGCCCGTGTGAGATACCATGAATAATTCAACAATCAAAATGGCAAGGTGGGTATGCCTGTTTATTTATTTTTCGCCCAAATTTACCAGTAATTTTTATACATATGTATGAATGGAATATAGATTGTTGAGTTCAAATTGAAATGTACGCGTTCTAACTAAAAGGTTGCAATTTAATCTAACGTAATAAGTTAGTGGCTGTCAGAGACTCATCCATCTAACTTTTGCCCGCGGCTTCGTCGTGTGGGGTGGGGTTAGGTTTTAAGAATCCAGCGAAAATACTTTGTTTTTCTTAGATAAAACTTAGCCTACGTAGGTACATTCAATCCAACGCATATCAAAACAGGCAGACAAAGCAGACCCATTCCCGTTGGTGGCACCCGTTTACGAGCATGACGCATGATCCAGCCGTTGCTTCGCTCAACCATATTTGAGGAAACTTAACAACCCGCACCACCACAGAAATGTAGTGGTGTCGTGTGGTGCGGTGGTATAGGATAGTAAAGATAAGATTAAGGATACCTTTCTGTAATAGATATTAAGTACTTTTATTATTATATCATACTTTATACTACTATTTCGAAGGAACAACTAAACTCAGATATTCTCTATAATTTTCATTAAAACAGTAAAATATATCTTGCAGATATCATAAAACTTAATGAAAATTCATTCACGTGATTATTTGCAGAGACTATTATACATAAAAAAGTTCTTACGAGGAAATGATCTTGGTCGGTTTCCAATCTTTATTTTGCCATCGTAAGAACATTAAGGTAACATTTTCTGATAGAGGTGGTATAGTGGCTATTAAAAGTCTATTAGCTACTGAAACCGTTGCATGTACAAACATTTATATCTACAGCTGGTAGGTATTACACGCATTCAAAGTTCGTTCATTACTTCATTATGTTTGTACGGGCTGAACTGATTTTGGCAAGATTTTCATTGACACGTAGAGGATTAAACATGGAGAAACTAAGGCCACATTTAATCCCGGAATTACTTAGGGCTCCTTCTAAAAATTCATACATCTTTAAACATTAGAGACGACTTTTTATATAACAGGAAATCCCGAGGGAATTCTTTCGAAAAACCTAACTACAGGTAGACAAAGTCGCGGGCACCATCTAGTTTATAATAATTATGAACTCATACATATTCGACACATTGTTATTTACCAATAGCACATTCCAATTGGGAAACAAAATTACAAAGCGATGGTAATTTTGTTGTAATCACCGTTCGAATCAGGTATTTAATCAAAGGGAATCATTGATTGTGCGAGCGATTGTGCGTAATTCGCTACTGATTTCCTGTCACGTTCTCTGCATACGTGGACGGCGATAAATATTCTGAACAATTTTAAATGATTTAATGTAATCTCTTTTTACGTGAAACCTCTTGTCGGCGTTAAGGGGACAGCAGAAAAAACCGCTCAAATGCGAGTTGGATTTGCACACGAAGTCAATTTGGGAATTTATAATTTCTTAATTATCTCTGGTCTGTAACTGTGGTGGAAGGCTTTGGTCGTGGTTAGTTGCCACACAAATACGTACCGCCAAGGGATTTAGCGTTCAGGCACGATGGCGTGTAGAAACCGATTAGGGAATCGGTTTCTACACGCCATCACATTCAGTCCATACCCCTGTATAGACTGAATGTACACTGCCGTATCCCTTCCAGGTTAGCCTGGTACCATCTTAAACTGCATCGTCACTTACCATCAAGTGAGATCGCAGTCAAAGACTATCTAGTTATTGAATTAAAAAACAATATATACCATATATAGACCTGATGCCTATTTATGACTCACCTATAAGCTTAGAGCATTTAGCCAAACCCTCTAAAGTCTAAGTCATGTTTCAGCCATGTCTATTTTTTAGATTGGGATTTATTTTCTTTCAGCGCTCATCTATGTATAAAGCACTTGACCCAGAAATAACAATGAATATCATTGAAATACATCCGCGGAAAAAGGATACTAAAAAATTATTTATTAATTTTACTTCCTGGCTAATTTCTATAATCCCGTTTGCAAATAATATCGAAACTAGTTCAAGCACTCAGTAAACACTAGAGTTCCTGGAACCGGTTGCGAGGTTCTACTAATTGTTTAGCAAATAATTGTTTTAATTTTCATACACCGTTTTCGGTAGCTTTATATTTATTTAGCTAAACTAGGTTAACATTCCAACACAATACTGAGCTTTGAACCCTGTGAAATTAAGTTATAGTTATTGTAATTCACGAGGGCGCACGAGCTTTACTTGTGGTTATTTCGTATACATAAGCATTGCGTAAGTGTGCGTGCCTCTCGGGAGCTTAGGTGGGAGCGGTAAGGTGCGAGCAAGCTCTCGCTCACACTTACACAGATACAACACACACACAACCATGAGCCACGCGCCGTCGTGAATACGGGAAAAAGATTATGATTTGACATCTACAAACTACCAACTAAATTACATATTAACGCATCCTTAAATGTTACCCCATCGTTAAGCTACGTTACGTTAACTTAAAAAGTTATACTTTCAAAATTTTTTTGTTCAAAAGTAACATTTTGCGTTTTTATGTGTATATTGAAATTTTCTTAGTGGCACGTTCTACAAAGACGAGGAGGAGAATGGATTACGGTTTCATACGGTTTTTACTATCCTTAAAATTTTAATTTCATGAAGTAGGTTTACACAAAGCGTTTAGGCCGAGAGTCGCAGGTTCGAGCCCAGGGACGCGCCGCTGACTTTTCGGAGTTATGTGCGTTTAAGCAATTAAATGCTTGGAAAATATTGTGAGGAAACCTGGATACCTGAGAGTTCTCCATGATATTCTCAAAGGTGTGTGAAGTCTGCCAATTTGCATTGGGCCAGCGTGGTGATTATGGCCTATTACCCTTTTGTGAGAGGAGATCTGCGTTTAGTAGTGAGCCGTTGATAATGATGGATTGGTCTCTACGAAAATGCCTCCTAGACAATGTTTAAATCGTCAAGAGACATTGTCTAAGAGGCATTTTCGTATTATATGACAATTATAATATGATATTGTTGAAGAATGTTACTATTCTCTACAAGAGTTATATTTAATTGTAATTTGATTATTTTCTTTGTATTGATCTGACATTTTTGATATAGTAGGTTTAATAATTGAGGAGCGTCGGAACGAAAACCGATAAAGCACATTTTGACTTTTTTTTTGTTTTTTTTTTTTTTATCTCAACAGATACCGAACTCACTACTGTGACATTTAGTTTTCGAAACAGTGTTTCCATCACCAATATATAAATAACTATTGTTCATCTTTAAATTAAAAAGCCATAGACTTAGACACATTTTTTCAATTTCCCAAAACAAAAATTCTGAAGTGATTTATCGGTTTTTGTTCCGACGCTCCTCAATTATGACTAGTAACTTTAATAATATAACATTCGCATTTCGTTTACATGACCAAACATGTACCTTTATAATGTAAGCTGTCATGTTTTACGCAAATAAAATGAATAATCTATAGACAAGGAAGCTGAAGTGTTAACCACTAAGTTCTAACGGCTTTTTACTAAACTGAATTCTATAGTGTTCTCCACGAAACATTTATGTTTACGTCCGACATTTATATTGCAATGCGAACCTAGCACTAACGGTTCCTAGACTACGTTGTAATAGCTGGAAGGTATACAATTCGCTCGTAATGAAATAAAACTTAGATAATGTACGGAATTTCCGAGCAGTATGAAGCACTAAAACGCTTTACTAATTACAGTTACACGCCTCTCTAAAAGCTGCAATGCAGAGTTTCAAGTAATATTCACTAATATCTGTAAGTATGAGTCAAGTCTGGAAGTTAAGATTTAGATTATAGTTTCGTAGCTTCTACGGTAAACCTACTTAGAGAGTTTGTAAGTACAACTAGAAGAGAAGCGTATTAGTAATATGAATAGGTAAGTTAATATTTTAATTAGATATTGAAACCTATTCAATATCTAATTAAAATTTTAAAAGTTTAATCCTTTTAATATTATATAAGTAGGTAAATGCGAAAGTTTGGATCTATGGATGGATGGTTGGATAGATGGATGTTTGTTACTCAATCACGCCTCAACAACTTAACCGATTTGGCTGAAATTTGGCACAGTAGTCGATTATATTTTGGAATTACACATAGGCTATTTTTTATTCCGGAAAATAAGAGACTTCCCGCGAAAAACCTCAATCCACGCGAACTAATTCGCGGCATTAGCAAGTGCCAAATATAATATAATGAAACTAGCTTATTACACTTTCATTAATTAAAAATTTCAAAGCTTATTGCGTTGTATTCTAACGAATTAAAAGTTGTACTGCAATTTCACTTAATTCTGTTGTCAAGTTTTTGCACTGTTCTTAGAATAAAAGGTATCAGATGTTCGCTTAATTCTCTGCCAGCACGCCTGACCTACTTCCTAGATATTTCGTTCTAAAATTCAGGACTGTAGGCAAATGCAATGTTCTTTAAAGAGATAAAAATAAATGATTACGTAAAATAGCGTCCAGGAGTTTTAGTTTGACAAAGACATTCTTATTGTTAGTAGGTATTATTTCCAGTTGTGTGCAAATAACGAAAATAAGGCCTAGTTTACACTATACGAGCCTTTGGGTCGAGAAACTCGGTCGAGAACTGAGTGTAGAGTTCACATTCATCTAGTAAGTACTTGACCGAATGCGTTGTCTCGGCCGGAGGCTCGCTAGTGGAATTTGCTGTAAACAATCTCACTGCCTGACGTTCTAATTTCAATTTTAGTACATTTTCTTTTTGATACAAATATACTATAGATTGTCCAATTCTTTATTTTCTTTTTGGCAGATCAAGAAATTATGACTTTAGTGACGCCTTCACACGTTACCGATTCGATTTGAAGTAATAATCGATTTTATTTAAGAAGAACTTTCAATCGATTTAATGAAATATTTTTTAATTTTAATTTAACGTACTTATATTTTATTATATTATATTTTTAATCACTTAGATAAATTAATTTGACATATGTTTGCGGTAACAGACAAACAGAAAAAAATAATAAGTTGATTTGGGTTCTTTATCGATAATAATATATAAGGATAATAATAATTAAGGTTTTCTTTCAAAATATGTTTAACTAGCGACCTGCCCCGACTTCGTCTGGGTTGAAATATTAAATATTTGTTTTTACGGGGCTGATCGCACAGAGCTTCTTATAGGAAACGATTGTTAATAAGATCACCACAGAAACCACAGGAATCTTCCGCGCCGATACCTGCCACCTTGCCCCGCCGCACCGGCTGGCACCATTTTATTATTTTATCGCGCGGAAATATTCATTTTCTGATAACTCCGATATTAATTTAAATTGTATAGTGTATATAAATCAGATCAAGTTATTTATACCTTTGCCTTAATCCTTACCTAAATAAATGATTTCTCAAGCAAGGCAGTTTAAATACCTGTAAATTACTTTTTAGTTTATTAAAATCGGACATTCCATTCGAAACATATTACGAGTTTAATAAAATTGCTCAGTGAAATGATTTTAAAAATTACGCGTTGATGTCAATTGTCCTGCATTTACTGTACGTTTATGCCAAAATGTTTAAAAAATAAATGTCCAGCCGTGCGAAGCCAGGACGAGCCGCTAGTATTTAATAATTTTACTTGTTTCGTTTGTATACCCAATTACGTAGCTAGTTTGTTAAATAAATAAGTAGGTAGGTATGTGATTTTCAAAGTATATTTGCTCATAACTCTTGATTTAAACTTGGTTGAGACGTTATTAACCACGCGTTTTGAAGTTAACTCACTTCACTAACGCGTGCATAGTTACATTTTAAGGCATCCGTCAAAAAATAAATAAATGAAAAGAAAAATTTCTTTACTCTTGGTTTGAACTTAATTCCAACTTAATTCCTTGCAAATATTCAATATTGGAGTCATAGTTACTATTTTTATTTCCTTTTTTTTTATTAAATTTACAGAAACAATACTTACACAAAGTCAAATTATTTTTATCATAATTGTGAATGATTTATCGTCTTTCAAGAACTGTGTTTTAGTCTGTGGTTATTTGTTATGCACAGGGCACTTCACTAAACGTCAATAAAGTACGACATTATTTTAGTCATTATTCCGAAAACAAAAAAACGGTAATTTATAGGCGTGATCTGCCAAAAAGAAAATAAAGGCTTGGACAACGTATACGTACTATATATAGCATTCCGAATACTCACTTTGTTCAATTGACATGCACAGTCGACCGTGCATTAGTTGTTAGTGTGGCATCGGCATTGGCAACGTACGAACGGGACGGTATCTACACGCAAGCAAGCACCTAATTGTGAATTGAAAAGCCGATAATACCTATATTTAAGTAAGTAACAAAATACTTCAACGGTTTAATAGTATACTTTTATCATTTTAAATTATCGATTAGGTCAACTACAAAAGTGCGTCAAATGTTTGATGTCACAGTTCACTAATTCATATAAGCTTTATGCGCGTTTTTACGTTTGATTTAAGTTGCTGGTTTGATCAGCTAACAAAGTTTCTATTTTTTTTTGTACTTTTTGGTTTGCTTCCAATATTGAACCTACTTCTAAGATTGTTTCGAAGACCCATCATTTTTCTTCGGCGAGAAAAACGGAATCGTCGCCGAATTCCTTTAAAACAATTTCATCTTTCTCGAAACGTAACTCATGCGATGTTTTGAAAGTGACGAGGGCCAAAGAAAACTCCTTTATAATTTCACCTCCTTTGACCGGGTCATCTCAAAGTTTGCGAATGAACGCCATATTGCGAAATGTCTCCGTATAAAAGATCAAAACTTTTTCCTCTTAAAAAATTGTTTGAACGTTCAAAGGATTTTTACGATCTCATTTCCCGCGGACGTAAGTTATGATTATAAACATTGGAAGAAAAATTTGGTTAAAAAAAATGGTTACGAACTGCGAAGTGTAGTATTCTATGTTTAGGGGAATATGTTAAAACAACATGAATAGTTCAATATCTTTCGCCGGCGCTGAGATTAGCGTAGAATCGAAATAGTTTATACAAGCAACAGCTGTACAATAGGCAATTTCAGTGATTTTATTAAACAAGCAAAATTTGAAACGCAAATAAATTTACATAGAAAAAAGCACGCTTTTCCATCGGAACGAATGCAAATAATAGCTTAGATAAATACGGAATAGTGGAAAAAGAGAATGAAATTTGTCGCACATGTACAGAATAAAAGGCCGGCACCGTACTAATAGTACAACTCGTTCGAGTAACTTTTTACTGGTCAGTTCTAATAACATGTAATTATGGGGTTCAGATTAACAAAGAGAATGGGAGCTTAAAATAAACTTTGTTGTAACAAACTTTATAATAATAATATGTCATCCCGATCGAATCCGGCCGCGGCGGCCATATCTCCAAGGGCACAAGTGTGCGCAAACACAGGTGCACTCTCTATTCCCTTATTCTCATAGTCCGATGGGACGGAAAATCCGATAAGACCGGAGAGACATCAGGCGCTTGACCGACGACGGCTTTGCGTGCTCTCCGAAGCACGGGAGTGATTCACCGACAACTTCCTAACTCCGGGCTAGTACCTACTGAGAATTTCTTGACAGAAAAACCCAATACATTTTTTGGCCCGACCCGGGAATAAAACCCGGGACCTCGTCATACGGAGTCGAACTTACTAACCACTAGATCAACGAGACAGTCAAACTCTGCAAAAAAAATTGCAAAGAAACTATTCTTCCTCTTTATCGATCGATAGTTATACATAACTGAAGGTCCCGTGCATAGACTTCAATGTGCATCGGTTTAGCGCTGGCCGCCCGTATCCAGCTGCTCTGCAATTCATCTCATGACGTCACATTAATGATTGTTCCTAATAGTTTTATTGGTATCTTATTTTACTTTGCTGCACTCAACTGCACGTGGTGGAAAAATGTGATTTAGAGTGATGTAGGATATTCAAACGGCGGCTTTCCTCAATATAAAAGAACTGCATCTTCTGTACAGTAGGTACTATTAATTTTCGAAGTTGCATCGAACTCAAATTATTACATTTTGCACGAAGAAGATTTCATAAAAATAACGTAAGAAACCTTTTTCGTCCCGGTATGTTTTCCAACCCTCTATCAACTCACAACAACTTCCTATACAGCCAATTTCACGCTTCCTTTTTGTGAAATCAGTTAAAATGTTGGCAGTAAACTTAAACGTTATAACTGAAAAGTCTTGCGTTGAAATCTTGGGGCATATTGCGAAAGTTTTCATTTTTCTTTAACCTAGTTAAGACGGTACGGGTCCATGTCATCCTTTGACACGAGGAATTTGAAATTGGCCCTTAACATTTGCGTCATGCCAACCAACGAGAGTTACGAAATATGTTTTCTGAACAACTGCGCCTGTACCGTTGGCTACATATTTCATTCGAATTTTTATTTTAATTTTTAGCTTTGACTGAAATCTAAAGGCATAAAAATAATCCAGCGATGCACAAATATGTCAGAACAAGCTGATACTCGCGTCTTTGTCCGCGTGGATTAAAGGGTTTTCAATTCCCGCGAGAACTCTATAATTCTCCGGGATAAAATATAGTCTGTTTTAATCCTGGATATGAGCTATCTCTATTCAAATTCCAGACAAATTGATTCATTCGTTGAGGCTTGAAGGAGTAACAAACGTGCATCCATGGATTTATTCATCCATCCATCCTTACAAACATTCACGTTTATAAGCATTTATTTATTTATAATTAGGTATAATTATAATATTAGTAGCATATTTAGTAAGATGTAGAGTTTTTCATAATATTTATAATGTCCTCCCGAATAAATATACTTATGCATAAAGACAGGTGCAACCTCTCATAATCCCATGTGGCGGCAATCCGATGCGACTAGAGAGAGATCAAGTGCAGGACCAATGGCTTTAGCCTTTATGCTCTGCTCTTTAACGAATGGGGATGACCACACCACTTACTTCTTAACTCAAGGCTCCTCCAGAAAATTTCTTAAAACAGGATCGCAATACCCTTTTTGTGGTCCGACCCGAGAAATGAACCCTGTTCCTCGTCATTCGCAGTCGATCATATTAACCACTAGACCGACGATACAGTAAAAGGCAGGCAGCTAGTTATTCATAATACTGAAGTAACAGCACACATACATAAGTCAACCCATAAACCATTTCATATCTGTTGCATAGGAAATTACGGTATTTTTATGTGTTTCCATTTCCGAGTCGGTCTGGCACCTCGTAAATCGTCTTCGCTTGCAAATTCAATCTATACAGCGATCAGTTTATTGCATCACTCTGCATAAGTGTACCCATTTATACATCTCTCAGCTTACCTGGCATATTTTAGCTTATAGTTCTTGCAATTCACGAGGGCGCGTGAACTTTACTTGTGACTACGTCGTGTAAATATTGCGTAAGTGTGCGTGCTTGTCGGAGCCTAGGTGGGAGCGGTCAGGCGCGAGTAAGCTCTCTCTCACACTTATACAGATACGACACACACATTCATTGAGCCATTCACCCTCGTGAGTTGCAAGAACTGGTAATTATATTGAACAGGTTAAAATTTTAAATAGTAAAGTATGGCATTAGTAAAGCCTATATCCATCTCTGATAACCATTGGCAAAGGAGCAAATATCCATTATCCAATACCCGAGCCGTAGGCGAAGATGTTAAAATATGGCGTCGTAGCTTCACTGTAGCGTTAGTTGGATTAATTTGTATGCGGGTTTTTTTAAGTTAATTTGGTTTCTCTAATACTAATTTAGCCTCTCCATTTCGTATCTTCTTGTACACCCACTCAACATAGGAACTTACAAATAATTTGACGTTAGTAATATTGCGTGATAAGTGATTTTAAATTGTGCCTTAATCTATAATTCATAATATTATTAATTTATGCATATTCCAGTGTAAATAAGCTTCATTTTTGTCTCATTTTTTGAACAATGATGGCAAAATTTTGCAGATCTTTGTTAAATACAGAGCTTGTGCTCGCTCAGCTACAAAAATGCTTTAGAATCTCTCTTAACCTAGAATGTCTCAAGGGATTTAGGACACATTACATACATATAAAAAGGCAACCTACTTTCTTAAGCTCGAAGAAGAAAATGTAGACGAATTTTATAAAATGCAGACGCTACCAGTACTTTTGGTTCTTCGTCATTGGTCAGCGTGTCTTTAGTCTAACCTAACCTATATCTATGTCATGAAATTACCTATAGGTACCTGCACCTTTGCTATATATGCGTTAGTTATTTATTGTTCTAAGTAATATAAGACAGTATCTTGATATTAGACACTATGGGCTGAAATCTAGCTTTGCTCAGACCAAGGCTCAGACTTAAGCAAGCATTATAGATCAGCAGGTATAAGCGGATGATAAGTGACGATGCAGTCTAAGATGGTAGCGGACTAACTTGGAAGGGGTATGACAGCGAACATTCAACCTGTACCCCTAATCGGTTTCTACTCGCCATCGTGCTGGAACTCTAAATCGCTTGGCGGCACGTCTGGTAACGGCCAAAGCCTCCCACGAGACCAGACTAGAGACTAGAGAAATTATAAATTCCTAAATTGTCTCCGCCGGGAATCAAACACGAGACCTCCCAAATATAGGACCACTGCGCTCATCACTACGCCAGGGAGGTCGTCAGAGTACAATAGTGAATAAAATAAAAATGCTTAACTTAAAGTATACCTATTTGAAATCTTTGTTTTAAATCAGTTATATTTAAGTCGACCATCTTCATTCTTCCTCACTATACAATCTGTAGCTATCAATTCGATGGTTATTTCACACTATTGGTTCAGGTCGTAGATCAATCAGGTCACCGCAGTAGGTTACGAGGATGAGATAGGAGTTCTGTGTCACGATTGAACTTCAAATGCAAACACTATTAGCTGCACAGTGTTCATCAGTGGTTTACATTCAATTCCCGTTGAATTGTGTTAGCGCGGGCGTTGGCTTTGTTCTCTACTAGGCACTAATCCTAATGGCAATAGGTATATTTGACTAGGTGATGCCCGCAACTTCGTTCGCGTGGAATAAGGTTTTGTAATTCCCGCGGGAACTCTCTTATTTTCCGGGATAAAGAGTAGCCTATGTGTTATTCCACAATATAATCTATCTCTATGCAAAGCCAGCCAAATCGGTTCAGTAGTTTTTACGTGAAAGAGTAACAAGCATCCATCCATCCATCCATCCATCCATCCATCCATCCATCCATCCATCCATCCATCCATCCATCCATCCATCCATCCATCCATCCATCCATCCATCCATCCATCCATCCATCCGTTCATCTATCCATCCATAATTACAAACTTTCGCGTTTATAAGATTAGTAGTGTCGTGAACCTAAATTTAAAAATTATTATTGTAGGGTCATATTTAAATTGATCTTTTATTTGAAGGTAGTTTGATAAAATCGCTATTAAACATTGTTGCTGTGCGGCGCAGGTGCGGCGCAGGTGTTCGTCTGTCGCGCCGGACTGGCGCCGGCCGTCGGATATAAATAGGCGGGTTTGACGTTGCGAATTCAGTCTCTCCTAGAGACTCATCCGGCTATTGGATGCTCCCGCGTCTAGGTCGTTGTGTTTGATTAAGGGATTGCGATAGCAATCGCGCCCTAATCGAATAAATATTTCCTATAGATTTAGCTGAGTGTAATTAATTGTTGATTAAATAATACTTTGATATTTTTGATAGCTACCCTCACGTCAGACGGTGGTTTGTCCGACGTGATGTGGTTAAATTAATTAGCTGCGAGGACAGGGGCCACTAAAAGGGGTGAGAGGAGGTGGCTTTAGGTAGGGTTACAGCGTTTTAAGAGATCAGATCTCTTAAGGCGTGATTAGTTTAGAGTTTTAATTCCCATTTCTGGATTGTGTCGTTACAATTCAGAAGTGGGATAGATCCACGTTGCCTTGATTTGCTCGATGTCATTTTCACAGTTTTAAAGTATTTTTTATTGATTTATTTATTTTCTTTATTTATTTATCTTTTGGTTTATTTCCTTTATATATTTATTCTTTTACTGCGGTTAAGTGTGCCGCCAGTAAAATATTTTATTGTTAATGTGGTTAAGTGTGCCACTGCGGTTATGTGTGCCGCCAGTAAAATATTTTATTGTTAATGTGGTTAAGTGTGCCACTGCGGTTATGTGTGCCGCTATTAAAGTATTTATGTATTGATTTATTTCCTTTATATATTTATTCTTTTACCTGCGGTTAAGTGCGCCGCTATTAAAGTATTTATCTATTGATTTATTCTAGGTATTTATTTGTTCTATTCTATTGCTGTGGTTAGTTGTGCATCGGGAGGTTGCACAATGTCGGATGGCCGAATGTCGTGAACCTAAATTTAAAAATTATTATTGTAGGGTCATATTTAAATTGATCTTTTATTTGAAGGTAGTTTGATAAAATCGCTATTAAACATTGTTGCTGTGCGGCGCAGGTGCGGCGCAGGTGTTCGTCTGTCGCGCCGGACTGGCGCCGGCCGTCGGATATAAATAGGCGGGTTTGACGTTGCGAATTCAGTCTCTCCTAGAGACTCATCCGGCTATTGGATGCTCCCGCGTCTAGGTCGTTGTGTTTGATTAAGGGATTGCGATAGCAATCGCGCCCTAATCGAATAAATATTTCCTATAGATTTAGCTGAGTGTAATTAATTGTTGATTAAATAATACTTTGATATTTTTGATAGCTACCCTCACGTCAGACGGTGGTTTGTCCGACGTGATGTGGTTAAATTAATTAGCTGCGAGGACAGGGGCCACTAAAAGGGGTGAGAGGAGGTGGCTTTAGGTAGGGTTACAGCGTTTTAAGAGATCAGATCTCTTAAGGCGTGATTAGTTTAGAGTTTTAATTCCCATTTCTGGATTGTGTCGTTACAGTAGGATGGTATACGGCTGTAGGATTGTTCTTTGCGACAGTGTCACCTTTAACCGTTGGGCTATCGAGGCTTAAATTAGCTTATTTATTGAACAAATAAAGAAAGTGGATCATAAAACGAGCTTTAGAATCAAAGGAATTTTCGTGCCTAATTTAATTAGTAAACTCCTCAGAAGATGTTCTCAAAAGTACTTGATTTAAGTACACTTAAATACGTAAGCTTTTTCATATTTTCAGTTCTATAACCTTCACTTATGCTCAATAAAATATTTAACGTTGTAACATTTTAGTTACAACAAGTGCTCCAATTTATGGTTTCAGTAGTCTTGAGTATACTTTTTTTAATACATGATTTTTTATTTTTTATTCACGCTTGAGAACAACCTCAATTGATGCAAAGTGAAGATCTAGCTAAGGATGGAACCCGTTTGCATATGTGATATTGTTTTGTTATAAGTTTGACGTGTCTGTTTATGTGTGACCGTCTGTGGCATCGTAGCTCCCGAAAGTATGAACCGATTTTGTTTTTTTTTTTGTTTGAAAGGTGTGTCGGGAGTCGGGAGTATTCTTAGCTATGCTTTATGAAAATCGGTCCTAGATGGCCGCCGCCACAAAATGGCGGACTACATATTTTTATTTTAAATATTACTAGCGTTTAGGATGTTGTAATAAGTCGAGGGTGTTTTAGATTTTTAATTTACACTTGATGTGACCATATCACGATATACAGCTAAAATTTTCTCGCGAGAATATCATCAAAGAAAGTTTCGCTGATCTACTAATTATTAATTGAAAATACAAATTACATTGAAGCAAATTACTTACTGTAAAACAACTAACGTTACATCAAAGTATAATATTTATTTGATAAGTCTTCTCCCCTTGGTCTTACAAATAGGAATCGTTAAATATTTTTCAATTTTCTCAAGACCGTCATGTGGAAAAATTTACGCATTCTCGTTTAGAACAAAGTGCTTATTTTCCTTCTCGTCTCTTTCCGAGCTTCAATTTGAAATTGGGAAATATTATCGAGCAGCTCGTAAGATTTTTATGTCTACTTTAGCAACTATGCCGATTTTGAACTATATATATTCACTTAAATAGTCTTGCTTCAGGAACTCCATCTAACATACAGACTTTATTATCCGACTTCCAAAAAGGAGGATGTTATCAATTCGTCAACCGGTACCTTTTTTTTGTACTGAAAAGAATACAATATGAACATATTATCATAGACTATGATAAAGGCTCTATGACATAGAGTATGGTTGGCAACCCTAGCTAACAGTCTCACTATTGTTCAAAATGAGTTAGAAGTTCTTATATTTAGTCAATCACAACAATTATTGAAATTGCACACGCACACGCAAACGCACACGCACATGCGCGTGCACACACACATAACACAGCTGCTGATAAATAATTAACGTACCGGAGTTAGAAAATTGAAATTTTGACAGTAGGTTCCTTTTATAACACAGGCACTCAATAAGAAAGGTTTTTCTAAATTTCCACTCCCAAGGGGGTCAAATTTGGGGTAAAAGCTTGTAATAAATAAACTACGTGCAAAACGTAAGAGCAAATTGACTATTACATTCCTTCATGAGTTCGCGCTGTTTAGTTAGACAAGGGGGCATGAATAGCGTTTTATGATGGAAATTTAATGAGAACGCTGAGGGAGAGCCTTTTAAAGCTACTGACCATTACACAAGACAAGGGCCGTCTGGTGCATTGCGCAAGGCTCTTTATATTCTAAACCGTACCGGTGCCTTGAAATTCAGGGCGACATTTTTAAGACTTAGCTGTAGTTTCTTTTATTCCTCTTCACTTAGACACTTTTGCAAGACAATTTATTAAATCTTTAACTTTCAATAGTTTACCTTGTTAAGTAAGTTAGGTTCTCCTAGTAAGACTTACCCCTTCTTATTCGAAAGGAGACCTGTGCTCAATAGTGATCCGGCGATGAACTGAAGTTAACCATTCTGCATATAGACGTGACTTTAGCTTTAATCTGAGAAGCATCCACAACATGAACACATCTGATTTCACCACCACGCCTTCGAGCCTTCGAATCTAAAACTTCGAGTATATAAACGCAGCGTGATGTTCTCTGTACCTACTTATTTATTTATTATACCATTTCTTTAACTACGGGCTCTTTACATTAAGAATCTTAAATAAAAATTATTATAGTGTTTTTGTTAACTACTTGCATGTGAAAACTATTAAAGCCATTTAAATTCTTCAGTTGTGTGAGTCATTTGATAGCTGTTCCCAAGCTAAAAACGTCATAATCATATACATACATTGTGACATTTTTAGCTTGGGAACACGTACACTAAATGACTAAATGTTATAAGACACTGAAGAGCTAAATAGACCAATAGTTTACCTTAATGAATATGTACCTAGTTCAAAATCATTTGTTACCCCTATGTTACTTATAGTAAAGCATAAACCCTTTCTTATATCGTCGAACCCTTTTTCCAAGGCATGGACGTGAAGAGCTATTTATTCGGGAAATATAATGAGCAAGCCAACGAAGGGAATTTTAAAGGGCTACTGACCATCATAGAAGCCGTCTGTTGCACTGCCCATAGCTCTTTACTCGCGTCCTATTCTAAAAGCTTTTTTAAGAGCGTCTCGCAATTTAGGGCGACCTCTCAAAAGAATCTTTGGATTTATACTCTAAAAAAATATATGCCTTTTCATCCATTTGTTTTTAGAATACCGTACTTCATAATGGAAACACGAAATCCTTATAGGATTACTTCAACAGCTATCTGTCAGTAAGTGGGACAACGAACTTTTTCTAAGAACCGGTTTAAGGTTTTAAGATAAAACTAAGATCACCATCAAAACTTTTTAAGTTTATGTTTTTAAACCAAAATGGGAAAGAAGCAGAATTGGTGTTATATTTTATGTGTTGTACTTAGGTAGTTTCTAGAACTTTGACCAAACTTAGTTTTGAATAGTTTAATCTACTATCTAGTTCGAAGATTCTAGTTGATTGCGAGAGTTATGTATTAATCATTAACGTCGGTGCATTAATTCAAACCAAACTCTGAATACAACGTTTTCCTCGAACTGGCTTAGGAGTGGAAGCAAAATGTGATCAAAATTCCTACAACTTTCGCCCACATTAAGTTCAAGTGACGTCACCAAGCTTAAACTAGCTTCATTGGTCTGAAAGCAAACAAGTTTTTTTTTGGGTAAATCACTGAAAAATTATGTAGTACTCGTAGCTACAAGGTACATAAAACAGTACCAACAGAGTTCTAGATATCATATAAGCTAAAAGGCGGACCCTATAGGGATATGAAGGGGTTTTTTCTCAAGGCATGGTATTTGTATGAGGAATTTTTAAACATTGCAAAAGTTGGTAAGTACGAACATAGATTGTTCCGGCACGATAGCGTCCACAAACCGATTAGAGGTACGGGTCGAATGTACACTGCCATAACCTTCCAAGTTAGCGCATTACCGTCTTAGGCTGCATCGTCTCTTACCATCAGGTGACATCGCAGTTAAGGACTATCTTGTCTAAAGAATATGAGCCGTTTGTGAGTGATTGTAAGATACGTATCGTATTTAAGACCCACTCTCATGCAGAGTAGTGCAATAAAAAGTCCGCTACATCATCAAATTGAATTTGTGCGCGAGCACGGTTTACGAGGTGCCAGACCTGACTCTGGGATGGAAACGCATAAAAATGCCGTAATTTTCTATGCAACAGATATGAGAGGGTTTATGACTTGCCGGTTATGTTGGCTGTGATGTTTACTTCGGATGTAATTGACTGCGAGTGTACGTAGACGAGATGCTGTCATGGGTGGTAATTAAATCACACTTAATGTTATAAAGGCGAAAGTTTGTGTGTGGGTGTGTGTTTGTGTATGTTTTTTACACCTTTAGACCACAACGAATGAAGTGATTTGGCTGAAATTTGGAATGGAGATAACTCAGGATTAACACATTTTATCCTATCCTATAACATTTTATCCCGGCAAATTAAAGAGTTCCCGAAATCGCGGGCATCATCTAACCATAAAATTTTTAGATCCATAGAAAGGTCCTTTTTAGGATTCACCCAAATTCCGTCTGTCTGTCAGCGGGCTGTATCTCATGATAGGTTGATACTTGCAATTTTTATAGAATGTGTTTATCTAATGCCTCTATAACAACAAAAAAATTAAAGAGGGTCTCTATATAATGAACTACCTTATTAGCTCGTTCCAGTGGCATTGATGATGTTTATAATAAATAAATAAATATATAATAAATTATTCTTTATTTCAGACTTTAGGTCCATACATTATGTTACTTATTAAAAGGTTTTAATTTTTGGCATAACACTTAGGGGAGACCGGGGATGGTTGACTATAGGGGTAGGTAGACTAACTGCCAAAAACTCGTCGACAGTGTACGAATTTAATCATCCGAATACAGCCGAGTATTACACTCTGCGTCCCGCTTAGGTGTCTAGAGCGCCGCAACGCAGTCGTGCGCTGTTTTCGAGCAGTGATAGGTTTTTAATTTTTTAACCACGTAAGTAATATTTTGATTTATTACACTTTTTGATCTGGTGCCTACAAGTTTTATGTGAACCATTTTTATGTTAGACCCAACGTTTGATGGGTGCATATTTATCATATTTCGTATCTTATTTTTCAAGTCACTGTTAGTGTTTAGGCTAGCCATGCATTCAAACTAAAAAATAGCAGTTGGGGCTGGTAGACTAATTTTTTCCGGGGCTGGTTGACTAATCAGTCAACCAATCAAAAATGGTTGTTTTGGTGGTTTTAGTTAACCTTTTATTGGACTTTTAAATATTTATAGCAATTTTGTTGTTGCAGAACAATGAGGACCTATAAAAAAACTACTGAACGGCATAGATAAATTATATGTATAACTGAACGAGCGATAGATGTTTTAGAAAGAGCTTGCCATACTGTAATTTTTGACGAAAAAAGCATTAATGCCACATTAAAACAGTGCAACACTCCTGATAAATAAAAATATGACATCGTTACGTGGTCAAATCAAAAGAAAAATCAAAACGTCACCAAAATTAACCCTGGACACAGTTTCATATATTATGAAATAGGCAAATTTTTACTAATATAGAAGAGGAAGCTTTAGCCAATTATATAAAGAAGGCAGCTGATATTTATTAGGGATTGACGCCATATGATACTCGAAAATTAGCATATGAGTTCGCAAAAAAAACAAAGCTATGCCTGATTCTTGGAGGACAATTGTTAGTTGGTGAAGATTGGTATCCTCCTTTTTGAAACGTCATCCTTCTCTATCAATCCGACCTCAGCAACGAGCCTGTTGAGAGCTACATCATTAAGTTACAAACTACGTTAGTTTATATTTGAAACAACAAGTAGAACTACATTGTTATTACGTTCCGACAAAAACCTGTAATTTTTTGTTATAGAAATTATGTCTGACTAGGATTTACAATAGGTATTAAACGAAGAGTTAAATTAAAAAATAAGATTATTTTTTGGTAATTTTTTTAAAGACATTTTAAGAAATGGATGATCAGCTGACTTAAGTTTTTTTTAATAAAAGGTTCAATTATATTAAAAAAATGTTTAATTATTTGCTCCTTCCCATGATTCGACTCTTATTGATACATAAGTCAACCTACCCCTGGTGTATGGTCTACCTACCCCGGACCAGGGGTAGGTTGACTAAGATTTCTTGTTTTGGAAAATGCATTAAATTATCACTATTTTACTAAATTAGGAACTAGATATTATGTATTTTTATTAGGTTAATAGATTTCCTATCAATTAACATGGTTTTCTTTTCTATAAATATTAAAACAAAAAATATATATACCATTTAGTAAAAACCTAGTCAACCATCCCCGGTCTCCCCTACTCGGTATAATATCAGATATACTATACATATAACATATATAGTATAGTCTTACTTGCACCAACTCTTAAGTTATACGCCTCGTTAAACGCTATTTCAGATACATAATAAAATTATCTCGAAGTTATCAGTGAAAAAGTGTTCTGGTCTTACAAATGAATAAATGAAGGAGATATATTGCCTCTCGGCTTCATGCTCTTAAAGAAGGGAAACAGAATGCAATTTTAATGAGATAAACCTCAGATAAGAGGCGAAAAGATTCTTCTTTTTTAAACCAGACTGAAAGAATTCTTTGAATTTTGCAATACTGCGCCGACTTGAATATTATCAAACCTAGACCTCATCAGTACAATTTGGTATTGATTGTCGTCAAGCGCAAGCCTATTCTGAATAAAAAAAAAAAAAAAAAAAAAAACTTGAATATTAGGACCTATTTAATAGCTGTTTTATAATCCTATTAATATTATCAATACGAAAGTTTGGAGGTATGGATGGATGGATGTTTGTTACTCAATAACGCCGCAACGACTGAACCTGGACTTCAATGGGATGGTTTTTACTTTTAGCTATTTTTGATGAAAATTTAAATCAGATAAACTATACACTATACTATATAATATTATTTATTATTACTCCATATTAAGTTACAGGAAGCCGCTGGATACAGATGCCGCAAGATATGTGCAAGTCTATGCAAGAGACCTCCAGCATTGAAAGACTTTTAGTTGATGGAGAAAAAGAAGAAGAACAATCCTACATATATCACTTCTCTACTGGAAAGTAGGTTTGTGAAGAGCTTAATAAAGAAATGATCATATTATGTAGCAAGCGTGTATGTACATTCAAACTCAAACTCAAAATTATTTATTTCATGTAGGCCAACTTGTGGCTCTTATGACAAGTCGAGAATCTAGCACCGGTTCGGAATGCTGATTCTGCTGAGAAGAACTGGCAAGATACTCAGCAGTTGCTCTTTTCAAAACAAAAAATGTTACAATATGTATCTATCTTGTAGACAGCTGAAGCAAAGCAGATTGGTTCCAAGCAACTTTGTCATTAAGGAATTCTCTACATACTACTCCAGTAACAATAATATCAAGACGGCAAGTGTTTAAATAAAGTATGATTGAAGTCACTATGTCAGAGGTGAGTTCATAAACAATAAAAAATCTAATAAGTTTTTAATAATTATTTATTCAAAGGGCATTTATTTCACATGAATGCTCTTTGAATGCGCATTTATTTTATCTAGAGCGAGCGGTCCTAACAAGGTGCTTTACTCTATTCACGGTGAATGTTGAGGTTTCTTTCGACTTGTTAATTAAACGCGTTTCTTTACAGTTTGTTGGTGGTAAAGATGTAAAAGTGCCGTTTATGAATACGCCTCTTTAATTGACGTCGTTAATGATTGGATACCTGTTCAGTGTTCACTGAGAGAGCACGTGAAAAAATCATCATTAGTAAAAATTGTAACTTTTTGGTTTATAAACTTTTATTTAAAAATAAAACATTCACGAACAAAATTAACATTAAATACAATATCGACTAAATAAATGAAATAAACTAATAAATTTTTATGTAGGTCATCATCAACTTATGGACGTCCACTGCTGGACATAAGTCTCTTGCATGGACCTCCACAGACCTCGGTCTTGTGCCGCCTGAATCCAGCGACTCCCTGCGACTCGTTTGATGTCGTCGGTCCACCGGGTGGGGGGTCTGCCAACACTGCGCTTCCCGGTGCGGGGTCGCCACTCCAGCACCTTGGGACCCCAACGACCATCAGCTCTTCGAACTATGTGCCCCGCCCATTTCCACTTCAGTTTCGCGACTCGCTGAGCTATGTCGGTGACTTTGGTTCTCCTACGGATCTCCTCATTTCTGATTTGATCTCGCAGGGATACTCCGAGCATAGCTCTCTCCATCGCCCGCTGAGTGATCCTGAGCCTTCTTATGAGGCCCATAGTTAGCGACCATGTTTCGGATCCATACGTCATCACTGGCAACACGCACTGTTCGAAGACTTTAGTCTTCAGGCACTGAGGAATTTTGGACGAGAAGACATCTCTGAGCTTCCCGAATGCTGCCCAGCCGAGTTGGATTCGGCGGTTGATCTCTTTCTCGAAATTGGACCTACCTAGCTGGACTGTGTGTCCCAGGTATATATACTCGTCTACAATTTCGAGTGCAGTGTTCTCAACAATTACTGGGTGGAGCGAAGCATGAGCATTAGACATGATCTTCGTCTTGCTCATGTTCATTTTAAGGCCCACCTGTTGAGAAACCCTGCTGAGGTCATTGAGCATTGTATTGAGGTCTCCGAGAGTCTCTGCCATAATGACTATGTCGTCGGCAAATCGAAGGTGAGTGATGTACTCGCCGTTTATGTTGATGCCAAGTCCGTTCCAATCCAGAAGCTTAAAGACGTCCTCCAACGCAGCGGTAAAGAGCTTCGGGGAGATAACGTCTCCCTGTCGCACTCCACGCTGCAATTGAATTGGCCTTGTAGTCTGGTCCTGTATACGTACTGACATAGTGGCGTTTTCGTACAAGCACTTCAACACTTGAATGTACCGATAGTCGATACGGCATCTCTGCAGAGACCTCAACACAGCCCAAGTTTCCACCGAATCGAAGGCTTTCTCATAGTCCACAAACGCTAAGCAAAGTGGCCTGTTATACTCTTCTGTCTTCTGTATAACCTGCCGCAGCGTATGAATGTGGTCTATGGTGCTAAAGCCTTTTCGGAATCCGGCTTGTTCGGGAGGCTGGAAGTCGTCGAACCTACGGGCGAGACGATTCGTAATGACTCTCGAGAACAACTTATAAACATGACTCAGCAGCGAGATGGGTCTATAATTCTTCAACAAGGTGTTATCACCTTTTTTGAAGAACAGAACCACCACGCCCCTGTGCCATGCTTCCGGCGTTGTACCCTCGTGAATGACGGAATTGAACAATCGCTGAAAGATCTTTAAAACCGGTTTTCCACCCGCTTTCAGGAGTTCCGCCGTGATTCCGTCATCACCAGGCGCCTTGTTGTTCTTAAGTTGTTTGAGAGCCATACTAATCTCGTATAGGCTGACGTCCGGGATATCTTCGGTATAGTGTCGGGTCAGTTTGGCTCTGGGGTCTTTGGCCAAATCATCAACAGGTTTCTGTGTCGTGGTATATAACTGCCCATAGAACTTCTCGACCTCTCCCAAAACCTCAGGTCGAGAAGAAACGAGACGACCGTCGTCAGTTTTCAGCCGCGTCAGCTGGCTCTGTCCGATAGACAGATCTCTCGCGAACACTTTGGAGCCTCGGTTCCGCTCGATGGTATCCTTAATACACTCGGTATTAAAGATACGAAGGTCGCGAGTTTGTGCTTTAGAGATCTGTCTATTAATATGCCGGTATGCATCCGCGTCTGCTGACGACTGAAGCCTCATCTCATGTCTCTCTTCCATCAGTTTGAGAGTATGGTCAGAGAACTTTTTGGTTCTTTTACTGCGATGAGTCTTGAAGAACTTAGACCCCACAGTATGGACAGTTTCCACAAACCTGTTGTTGAGATCGTCCACAGAATCGCAATCTGCTAGGCAATCGAATCGGTTCTGGAGTTCGAGTTGGAAGTTTTCGGGGTTTTGGATATGGGCACGAGTAGGTCGGAGAGTTGACTTCACCAGTCTAGCCCGTTCCAGCCGTACGTTGATATTCAATGTGCCTCTTACCATACGGTGATCGCTGCCGGTTTTCACCCCATTGATCACAGAGACATCATTGAATATATGCCGCTCGGTCGACATGATGAAGTCTATCTCATTTCTCGTGGAACCATCGGGGCTCATCCATGTCCATTTTCGATGTGGCCGTTTCTTGAAGAAGGAGTTCATCATAAAGAGGCCCTCCTTCTCCATGAAGTCGGCCAACATTTGGCCCCTATGGTTCCTTCGCCCATGCCCAAATTGCCCCAACCTCGTCTCTACACCGCTTCGCTTGCCCAACCTTGCGTTGAAATCCCCCATCACAACATTGTAGTGAGTTGTGGAGGCATGTATGGCTTTTGAGATATCCTCATACATGACCTCCACCTCCTCGTCAGGATGTGCCGTTGTCGGTGCGTAAACCTGTATAACCTTCAGCGAATACCGTTTGGTGATTCTGAGTATAAGGTACGCTACCCTACTCGACACACTTTTGACTTCGACAATGTTGTTGACGAGAGATTTGTGGACGATGAACCCGACACCACCCTGGGACTGTTGGTCGCCCTCCCGGTAGTAAAACAAGTTGCCAGAATTGAGGATTATCGAGTCCTCCCCCTCTCTTCGGACTTCAGACAACCCTATAATATTCCAGCGCAACTTGTTTACTGCTTCTTCCAGCTCGATGATCTTCTCGTCGGTCCTCAAAGTGCGTGCGTTATATGTCGCCAGGTCCAGTCGTCGGGGTTGGCAGCGGAATCCCATCCGGAGATTCTTAGCACCCCCTGCCCCGCCATTACCACGACTGCTGCCAGGGTCGGGAAATTTTTATGTAGGTATTTATATGAAATCTAGACTACCACTGAATACTGATACTGGATCAGAAAGTGAATCCTATTAAAAATAGTCAAAAACTCAGCAGGTATTCTTCTCAGAAAGCAATAGAAAGGATTTATTTGCTTGAATATGCTACATTGACATAATATCGATGTTAAAAACCTTTATTCTATTTTTCAGACCGCTGAATGCATAAAAAGATCAATAAATCGTTATCAGGTTTAACTAAACAAAAAGTTAAACTTCCATTACGAGATCGTTCCCGTACTATAAATCACGAAGCTTAGCACTATGACGTACGTTTTAGCGCTAAAATAACTAATGAAACACGGGCAGTGGTCGAGCCAACTCCTACGCTCCAGCCGCGTAATTAAATTTTGTGCCCGCTTCAAACTCCCGACCTCTGTCTTGCAGAGCTTAACAGAATTTCAATCTGCCGCTGTAGCACATTTCACGGTTTAAATCAACTAAAAGTTCCTATGCGATCTATTCGATGCTGGGGGTCATAATTCTTGACGTTTGAATCTATACGAGTGTAATATGAAATAAAGATACCGGCCGAATTGATAACATCCTGCTTTTTGGAAATCGGTTAATAAAACCGGTCAATTGCGAGTCGGATCCGCACAGGAAGGGTTCTGTACCATCCTACATGATTTAACACCAGCGTCTATAGAAAATGAACGTTTTAAACTTCGATCACATAAGTTAGAAATACCAGTGTGCCAACCGGACCCTATTACTAAGCTTCCATTGTTCGTTTGTACCTCGGTACAATTTTTTATGTTGAATCTCGATTCAACATAATTCAAAAAAATTATGAAAGTGACCTTATACCGTATACGCAAGTTTTTTAGTCACAATCATAATATTTATTACATATCTGCTAATCGAACGTGAACTTGCGCGCGCTATTAATAAATAATAATAGGCACCGCGAGTCAATACAAAAGTATATCCCACTTCATGTGGTTTTACTACATTTTAGGGACAAAAATGTAACATGGTTAAAAATTTTTGTAATTATTGGTTTCTGCTATATTCAGGGTTCTGATTAACAAAAAATAACGTTGTATAGTTTTTAGGTAGTTCGCAGTATATTTAGCATTTATTCCAGACTTTCGTTGAACAAACTCTAAGTATTGACTGCCCGCAGCGAGGAAATGGTTATCAAAAGTGTATTTTCACCGTTCCGACCGAGATTGAACGTAATTAAAAGGAGCTTTCGTTCCCGTTGTTTTACTCCCTGACCCAACGGGTGTATGCGTAATATACCCACATTTTATACAGAGTGTTTCATTTATCATGGATTTATTAAAACGTCGAAAGCTTTGAATATTTTTTTTTTTAAAGAATATTAGGCAACCTGAGGTTGTCTAATATCCTCCTATCCCCTCCAAATAAGCGGAAAGCTTGTGTTAGGAGTGGGTACGACAATAGTGCAACGGGTGGGATTCGAACCTGCGACCTTACAGTTTTCAGTCCGCACCTTTAACCGTTGGGCTATTGAGGCTATGGGATAATATGGGATATTTCTTTTACCCGAGAAAACAAAAGATTTCATTTTAATTCGTGAAGTCTGCCAATACGCACTTGGTCAGCGTAGTGGACTAGAAGTCACATTCAAGAGGAGACCTGTTACCAGTAGTTAGATCGGCAATGGGTTGAGATAATGAAAGAATAATACAAGTGTAAATCGGATATTAAAAAACAACACCCTCGACATGTGAAATATGAAATTCGCCATTGGTGGCGGCCATCTTGGATTTGAAATTTATCGTAGTGTATATTACTCTACTAGTCAAGTCATTTGATATGACTCATATTGAGGGAATTATGAAAGTATAATATGTAATCCGCTATTTTGTGGCGGCGGCCATCTTGGACTGATTTCCAACAAACATAGCTAAGAACACTCCCGACTAATTCACCGTTCAAACAAAAATAAACAAAATTAAAATCGGTTCATCCGTTCGGGAGCTACGATGCCACAGACACACACACATAGACACTTATAAAACCCCGTCTTTTTGCGTCGTCGGAGGTTAAAAATGGGGCAAATAATTTTATTATTTTACCGCATAAAATAACTTAAACACCCTGTATATCCAAACCCCGGTGAAAGGGAAGTCCTGAGAGTCTGCTACTCCTATTTTTCGTGAGTTACGGCTTGCTGACATATGGTTAAGTACGATTAGTACTGTGTGCAGGGCGTTTCGGGACTCGTTAATGGCCTTTTTATGAAACCTTACCTTTGTTGCAACTGTAAGCCTCGTTATGGTCCTAGGGATAGAGTTACATTCGAACTATCCTAGCTTCAGGATAATCCCAAACGTAATACCATTATTTAGTACCTTCTACTTCTTCACAGAATTTTGACGGCACTTTCACTTGTAGACAGCTGATGTTATCGGGAGTAACATAAGCTACTTTTTTAACAGACTTTTGAAAAAGGAAATCGATATCTCCGTGATTTCAAAGCTGATTTGCGTGAATCCTTTTTTAATCGTTACAAAAACTTTGAGAGATGCTCGCATAAAAACTTTAAGTTCCAACTCCTGAATCCTCATGCTGCAGGATTTCTGTCTACCTAAACTGTAGGAATTTAGGAACTGTCGATTGTGAATTGAAGAAGCAGACGAAATCGCGGGCGTCCGTTAGTGAAAAATAAACATAGTGTAACCTAGGTCTGTGCTTTTCAGAGCGACTTGCCTTAAAAAGGAACAAACGATAGAAAGTTGAAGGTATTAGATAATGTAATTTGGATAGGCAAGTCTTAGAGAGATAAGATGTTTGCTCAAGGCTTTCCCAAAAATAGAACATAATTAGAGTAAGCAGCGTTATGTAAACTTAATTAACGTTACTACTTAATACGAATATATTATTCATTCTGAAGACACCTCACATACATTTCGGATTTTAAGCAAATGTTGATCAAGAAACTTAACTCCGCACGTATATACGTAATTACTTCGTAAGACGATCACAGCTGATGCTTTAATCAAACAATGGTATTAATTCTGTTGTACGCAATCTTTAAAATATGATGAATAATTACGAACTCATTTCAAAAAGAATAGTATTATTCTTTTTCCCAGGAAGTATTGTAAAAATGCTGGAGTGGCGACCCTGCACCGAGAAGAGCAGTGATGGCAAACTCCCCACTAGGTGGACCGACGACAACAAATGAGTCATAGGGAGCCGCTAGATTTACCCAGCGCAAGACCGAGAGCTGTGGAAGAGACCTTTGTCCAGTTGTGGATATCCAGTATAGTCCGGTAACACTGGACGCCCCGTCATGCGTGATGTTTTTTTAAATGTAACTTGATAGGTAAAATTAGACGAACAAAATAATAAAAAGCAAAAAAAATACTTATGTATTATCATAAAAATTTTAAAAATGCAAAAATGCTTTACCGTTATAGCGGATATTGATTTTATTTACAGTTTGTTCGATAGAAAGCTTCGTACTTTTTCAAAAAACATTGTGCAAACAACTTTTTCTGTCCGAATGGATCTCGCATCTTCAAAGGGATAAAATTTCTTCATCATCTCGTGTATTCATGTAATGTTTTTCAGAATGAATACGAAATTTCCTATCGAATATCCTAATCCCATCGAATTCCTATCTATTATTTGCAACGACAAATAATACATAAACATTCTAGTTAACATCCGCGATAACAAAAAAACATTTTTGCATTTTTATAATACTTTTTTTCGACTTTTAAACTATCAATTCACATTAAAAAAAGACGTGTGGCACTCGGGGACTGCCGCGGTAAAGCTATTGCATAGCATTTTTTATCAACGCCATCTAGCGGCTCACCGCTAGATGGCGTTGATAAAAAATGCGCCATCTAGCGGCTCACCGTAGAGGAGTCCCGTGTCAGGTTATTTTCGTTACGGAATTTCTGGATTCGGTCTCCACGCTGGCCCGCGATAGAAGCTATGCAATAGCTTAAAAATCATCAATCATGACGGGCTTTCGATATTACTACCTCCTGCACCAGTATTTTAAGTCCCGTCAATTTGGTTTAGCTTCTTAGAGATGATTTACAGCAAAATTAATTCAATTCACTTTTTAAGCCAGATTTCAGCAGAAGATCAAAGAAAAGAATTTGTAACAGATCCTAATCGGTATAATAATTATCGCATTTTCATATTATGGAGTCTAAAATTAAACATCTACATCGGTGTAATTAAAATCCCATTAATTAAACGATGTTGCCGCGAATTTAATTTACCTTAATATAACGCCGTCCTTCATTTTTAACCGACTTCATAAAAGAGGGAGGTTCTCAATTCGTCGGGATCTTTTTCTGTTTGAAACATTTTGCCGTTTTTAATAGGTTCCTATCAGGTTCCAATAGTAAGTGAAAACGAATAAATAAGTTATAAGTGGTCAGTTACAAATTATGACAAGATTTCCTCAATTTAACCATTATTTTGGCTAAAAATCCTAATCTATCCTGATTCTATCCCATTAATATTAAGGCAGTTTGTTTGATTGTTGGTATGTCATTCAACAGTGTCAAAAACACATATCAATTTAGAGATGTGTAGTACCTACAACCGAATTAACACAACTATAAAGCCTTATTCGACATGTTTCTTTAAAAATTTTAAGCAACTTGTTTACAGAATTCATATTATGTTACATAAGGTAAGAAGTTTAGTAAGTAATGGGAATTGTCGTAGCATTTTGGTAAATTGAAAACCTATTTCCAGCCAGAGAACGATTTCGTTCTAGATAGTTCCATCAATCTTTTCCAATACTGTAACCGTATCGTGCCCGGTACAAAGTGTGAGACTCTGTATCACTTCGAGATTTTTTATTTTATTTCGTAGTCCAAAAGCGATTGCTTTAGTATTTTGGAATGCTCCATACTAAATCCATATTTTTTTGCAAAAAAAAAGTAATTATAAGTGCTTTGCAATGTATTTAGGTATAGGTATTAGTATTAGGTAGACAACATACGTATAACAGATAACTAAGCCTTTTTGACAGTACAGTAAGTCACCTCCGTGCCTCGGAGAGAACGTAAAGCCGTCGATTCTGCGCCTGATCTCTCTCCGGTCCTGTCGGTTTTCATGCCATATGAATGTGAGGGAATAGAGAATGCACCTGCGTTTGCGCATATACTTGTGCACTATAATATCTCCCGCGCAGATGGCTAATCTATGAGGAGGTTGGCCGCCGTGAACAGATTCGTTCGGGTAAAACGAAACCTTTTTATTTATTTCTGAATAAATGATTTCTCGCAGGTACTCTTTAATTTTCTGGGATAAAATGTATCCTAGGTGTGAGCTATCTCTATTCCAAATTTCAGCCAAATCGATGCATTCGTTGTGGCGTAAAAGAGCAACGAAAGACGAAGTCCCCGCGACTTCGTCTTTCGTCATCAGCTAGTATATAATACAGAAGTTAAACATTCCAAATACTCCCATAGATACAAAGACTATCGAAAAATCATAGTTTTCGTCTTTCCAAACAACGGCTAAAAATGTTCTAGAAATACAAACGCCAAGCCGAGCAGACTATCCTGCCATCTATCTAAGCTTCCGCTTTCAAATCCCTCAATCTGAAAAAGATACTCAATCAAGTGGATTGAAATGTTGGACCTTCAAAGCGTTCCTGTAACGAATGTATTGTTCTCTTAGCACTGAAAAAAGTGCACGAGCAATATGGCTCCTCGCCTGAACCGCAGCAATTGGTCTGATGAACGAGCAATGTGGTTCTAATAGCAACAACTTTTTTCTCTCGTTTGCGAAATCCCGATGCGAGAGCGCTTTTGTAAGAAATTTCAACGAAGCGAACTTCATACGTTCACATGTCGTTGTAATATTTAGGTATATAACGTTATATGCAACTTTGTACGAATTTATTTTTGATTGTAATTAGCTTTTCAATTGGATGTTCCGTAAGTAAACTAAAACTCAGTTATGTGAAGTAAAATTAAGTTTTAATAGCTCATTTGAATCTACCATGTGTGTGTTCAGTAAAATTTCAAAATAACAGTAATTACTTAACTTCTCTGCCCTGTTTTAATTAGAATAAAATGTATAAAATTCACATCACCTAAATATATAAAAGGCAAAGGTGACTGACTGATCTATCAACGCACAGCTCAAACCACTGGGCGGATCAGGCTGAAATTTTGCATGTAGATAGCTATTATAACGTAGGTATCCGCTAAGACTGGATTTTTGAAAATTCGATCCCTAAAGGGATAAAATAGGGGTTTGAAAAATCGAACTTAACGTGAGCGAAGCCGCGGGAAAAAGCTAGTAATAATATAATCATGTCAATAGTGTAACAGAAAATATACTTCTAATCTACTATCTAATATTTCCGGGATAGAAAGTAGTAGCTAGAACGTAGGGCTAGTGGTTTATTTACAAGAAGTTGTGAAAGTCCCATCAGATTCAATCCCGTCAATCTTTAAAAGCCTCAAGAGCCCAATGGTTAAAGGTGCGGACTGAAAACTGAAAGGTGGCAGGTTCGAGCCCCGACCGTTGCACTATTGTCGTACCCACTCCTAGCACAAGCTTTTGGCCTATTTGGAGAGGAGAGGAGAATATAAGTCAAGTTCAGCTTGGTTAATATTCTTTAAAAAAAAATTCAGCCCTTCCGAAGATAAGCCCGACAAATCAAAGACGTGTGTTAGGGATGCTGTCATTCATGCTTAATATTTAGTTTTTGCGAAATAACAGAGGAACAATACAATTTTGTTTATGTTTATAGAAGATTATTATAGAATTTATTCATAAGGTCATTTCATCGTATTTTAATACGATTGCTGTTGACTCCGCGCACCCAGGCCCGGTTTTATTGGCCCGTCGTTATTATTGATTGCCTCCATTTGCACTCACAATTGACTTAATGATGAACGTTTAATGTTTAATTTTATTAAATGTAAGTAGATATTTACTGTGTACAGAATAAAAGATTATTTGCATTGCATATCAGTTAAAAGCACGTTCAGCATTTTAATACGACCTATTTTTTTAAATATATCTTCTTCTAAATATATATAAAGAAAAGGTGACTTATTGACTGACTGACTTACTGACTGACTGATCTAACAATACACAGCTCAAACCACTGGACGGATCGGACTGTTCGGCATAGAGATAGCAAATTATGACGTAAGTATCCACTAAGAAAGGCTTCAGCATGAAAATCGAACTTAACGTGAGTGAAGCCGCGGGCAAAAGCTATTTTACTGTAATCAACAGCGTTACACATAATATAAAACTTAATACTAAAATAAGGCCAAATAGGGTTACAATTTGTATGAATTTAAAAGTATTTATAATTTATAACAATAGATTTGTAGATACCAAATAGAATATGCAAGCTACGTATCTAAGTAGCTAAGTAGTACCTATTACTTTACAAGATAATTATATGTGTGTGTGTGCGTTTATGGTAAGCGTGATGCAATAGAATAAAAAATATTAGATAGTATCGTATGATCTACCTACAAATGAAAGTAAGCAATCCATGAAGTAGATAGTTGTATTACACAAAATTAAATAGGCGTGGTCAACCGTTTAGCAAAATTTCACATTATACAGAAATCAGGCTGCAACATTTTGATAAAGGAACAAGAGAATGCAATCAGTTTAATTCGGTAGCGCAAACAAATCTCATCGGACTCGATAAAAGCATTAGTGCGTGCGGCGGGTGACAAACTCGTTGATGTATACGTGTGATACGTGTACACACAAACAGGCTCACAGCGCTGACAACTATCAGTCACTTGTGTTACAGTAAGCTGTTATACTCGTAACCAGGTTATAACACCCAGTTTAAAGTTCAGGTAATATTATTTGCGGCGATTGGACTAATTGGGATATTTTTGGACAACAATAGCGTTAATGCACTTTCAAGCTATTGCATAGCTTCTATCGCGGGCCAGCGTGGAGACCGAATCCAGAAATTCCATAACGAAAATAACCTGACACGGGACTCCTCTACGGTGAGCCGCTAGATGGCACATTTTTTATCAACGCCATCTAGCGGTGGCGTTGATAAAAAATGCTATGCAATAGCTTTACCGCGGCAGTCCCCGAGTGCCACACGTCTTTTTTATACCAAGAATGCTCCTGATTTAGAAGTTACCCTCATTCTGTGACGGCAAAATGCAAGTCATTCATTTCTTTGGCTTCGTAGAGCGTTGTTTTTGTTGCATAAAGCAACAAAACATACACAATATGGTTATGAATGACAGAGATGACGCTCTAGAAAAGAATCGCACAAAGTGGGTCATGTCGTAAGTAAAAACATAAAATGGGCTTAATGACGTTTAAAAAATTATCCATCATGTACCTAGGTAACTTTAAATCCAACTTTAAATCCAACGGGAATGGGTCTGCTTTTGCCTGCCTATGTTAACATGTATTGGATTGTATTTATTTGTATTTGTATTGTATTTATTTTTACCTGTATTGTACTCAGGAAAATTCATCGTGGAAGCACTGAATACATAGCATAGTTTCTAACAATTGTAAAATTTTTATTTTTTTGAAAAGAGCAACCGCCGAGTTTCTTGCTGGCTCTTCTCGGCAGGAAAGGCATTCCGAACCAGTGGTAGATTCATTGACGATTCAAAAGTGCTTGTAAAAGTTTATTTGAATAAAAAATATTTCTATTCTATTCTATTCTATTCTATTCTAAATAGTTAAGACCCGTATTACTTACACACATGAACCATAAACATAGTATTACTTGTAAGACCACATTACGATAGTACATTTGTGTAGACTTATAATTATGTAGACATTATAATATAAGGCTTACAGTGCTGACAACTTTCAGTCAATCTACAACTGTTAGGTACCCGTATTTTGAGCGTGTAAATCGGCTGCGTAGGCTTCATAGAGCGTCGTTTTTGTCGCACGAAGAAAGAATTGATTGATGACAGAGACGAAATTCTTCTTCGAAAAAAAAAAACACAACGTCTCTGTCTCCTTTCCGTCGTGAATAAAAACATAAAATGAAGAATATTTATTAGGTTCAAAATATGTAAAACCACTTTAAGGTGTTTTTGTGAATGTCATATATGTAGGTATATTGTAAGTGTATTTAAGTAATAAATAAATAAAGATGATGCGTTTGTGTGGACTTATATATTATGTATTTGTGAAGAGGAAAACCCTTATCTCTGTAAAGCTACACATCACTCTCGACAAAGGGAAAACTTATTCTCAAAGGAAATTAAAGTCAAGAATTGTATTGTCATCCGTGTGAAAGGTATCAACGAAAACATTGAATTTACCGTACTCCATTTATCAGCGCGAAGGTTTTTAGGAGAATAAATCCAGGCAGTCACTCTCGACAATTATCCTCGATTTTTTCACCGAGACAACTAATTAGTCTGATGGACGTAGCCGTTAAAGATAATTTACTTAAATGATAAATTGGTAAGAGAATATTTTGTTTTAAAGAATATAAGAATATTAGCCATGCTAATATATGACGTATAATAAACTCAAAATAAGCCTCATGTGTTTTAGGGGTGGGCATGACATTATAAGAACGGGCGGGGATTGAACCGTCAACCTTTTGGTTTCAATCCTCCCCAAAATCGTTGCGATAATGAGGCTTTAGAGTTTAGAGATTGTGTACTAATTTAAAACTGTGCAATTAAACTTATAAGGTAAAAAGGTACCATTGTGCGCTGACGACCCTTCAAGCGCGCGAACTTGCGAACTTGGAAACACCATTAAAGTAAGATTAATTCTGTAATTAACTTTTTGTATCTTCGATGTGCACAGTTCTTTAGCACTTCTAAAACACTAATTAATGTACGCGACTTCGTACGCATGGATTGAGGGTTTTTAATTCCCGCGAGAACTCTCCTATTCCACACTATAATCTATCTTTGTGCTGAATTTCAGCCAAATCGGTTCAGTGGATCCGGCGTGACTGAGTAAGAAATAAACATCCATCCATACGTACAAACTTAGCATTTATAATATTAAAAAATTAAATGAATAGGATTTGAACAAATCGTTATGAAACTCTTAGTGTTTACGTAGTAGGTACAGCTTGTAGATATTGCAAAGCAGTTATCTCGGTATAATAAATGAATAATTTATCAACAATGCTCCGTTCTCCTGCGACAGGTTGGATTATACGTGGGCACAGCATAATATCGTCTCTGGGGCTATTGTGCAAATACAATCTGCGTTTGCACTTCAAACATAGCCTAATTATTCAATTGTGATCCACGTACCTATTCATACCCATATTATTATAGAATTTGCATAATAATTATATGTAGGTAGATACTTTATGCTAAGTACGTGGCTATAAATAAGAATTATAATTCAAACATTTTATTTATAATAATAATTTTATAATTCGTTATTATGTTCTTTCAATTCACGAGGGCGCGTTGCTCACATGGGTTGCTGATGGTTGTGTGTATGTCGTATCTGTATAATGACAGCTTGCTCGCACCTGACCTCTCCCATCTAGGCTGACAGGCACTCACACTTACGTAATGTGCTACGTAACCACAAGTAAAACTCACGCGCTCTCGTGAATTGTGAATACGAACGATAGTTTAGCAAGAACTTTGTGTTTGTGATGGTGAAACAATATTTTCGAGAATATCTTTCTTTACATAATTTCAGCGTCCCTTATAGCATGTTTAGAGCGTATTGCGTATAGAGTATATAAACTCAAAAGTATATTAGCTATATATATTGCCTTATGAGATAAATAGTAATATTTTGTGTTATGTAAATGAAGGCCTTAGTTGTTCTGAGACGGGTTGGTAATACTCGGGAAGGAATTATACCTATGTGGTTGATATGATTCCATCTAGAGAGCTATTGTTCAAATACAATCCGGGCTTACAAACATTACCTGATTATTCAATTGCAGTCCATATATTATTATAGCTGGATTTGCACGACAATACCCTAAAATATATTATGGTAATTTATTCCGTATGAATTAAGTCAAGATATAATAATAATAATATAATAATAATTAAAATGATTTAAACGGAGAATGAAAAGGTTTGGAATGCCATGCTTGCTCAGCAAAATTTGCTGAGAAGAGCTGGCAAAAACTCATTAGAGACTCCAAATTGCAAAGTGGTACATATTTATATTGACTTTTTTAAATTATTATCTATTCTTGTGACCAACTGGTCACAATTTTTTGAACAAAATTGGTTGAATTTATGACGTTCTTGCTCCATCAATGCATTTTAACCAATTGCGGGAGGACACCAGCCAATCAGAGGTCATTGCGATCGCTACACTGATGCAATCATTTTTAGAGAATCGACACACTGAACAGCTCGATGTCGATAGTGTCGATTCTCTAATACATGATATCGAAAATCACATCATCCGTAGGTCCCTATTGATACCTACTATTCAAAGCAATTTTGTTCCTCGTTTCTTCTATTCCCTATATGGATTTCCTATATGGAAGGCCTTTCTGGTTTCTTTAAATTCAATTTTGGAGTCTACAAAACAAGAATAAACAGGCATTTTCTAGATAGGCGTACTCCACTAATGAAAAGTTTCTCCAACTAAGTATTTGATAAGAATTGATTTTATTACTATTACAATAAAAAAAAAAACGACACGAAATTATATTGAACAAGGATTGAACACTAATAAAATTTCCAGTTAAATATTGCGGCATAAATATATACCTACCTAAGTACATACTTAATGACAATATTATTATATTATATTACCTGCATGAATTACATTCAATAATTGTGATTAGTGTGTCTACGTAAACAAATTTGCGGTGATGACATTAATTAGTTAACGAATTTAATCACATGAATTTCAATTAGGTATATAATTTGATTTTGACGGCCGAAACATTACAAAAATCAACCAGCATGCCTGTTAATGTTAAAGGTTAAAGTATGATTTTTGCAACGTTGGCTATTCCTGTCCAATCACGGATGTCTCCTCTTGCCCCCAATTTTGCCCATCATGATGATCGTTATCATTGGACCATTTTTATTGCAAGAAATTATATCTATCTCTATACTGTGATGAATCGAAAGAGTCACGAATCTCAGCAAGAAGGAATATAACGCAGTGAGTGAGTAGATACAGCTTGAAAAAAATACTACCTATCGACCTGTCGACAAAGTTGAGGAAATTTCAGTTTTCAGTTCCAATTACTTCGTTTATGTATCGTGGACTTCTCTTTACTTAGGCAAATTAAGCGCCCCGAGAGACACTTGAACCAATTAATTAATCGAAATACTAAACCAATTTAAACACGAATGATTTGTACCAATTGGTCCAGAAAGCAATCTTAGGAAAACAAAATAAGAATAATTGAAATAAGAAATTCTGTTTGTTACTAGCTGATCCCGAACAAAAACAAGAGTAATAGAATTTCAATACTAATTGAATAATCTGAATGTTTAGTTTCATTGTTGCGACAATACTGCAAATTAAGCGATGGCACGTGAGAGCAATTCTCACTAATGTTATAATTTCCTACGAAAACTTGTTTGTTTGTTGGTTTGCTGCAAGCTACGGATCGAAATGGTTTTATTTTTGGAGTGAAATAGTCTACTTTTTATCCCAGAAAAATAAAGGATCAAGGCGCGAGCAAAAGCTAATAAAATTATAAATCCGCTTTAGAATGGGTACAAAGGTCTGAAGTCTGATAAGCTGGGTTCAAACTAAACGCGGCTGCTTTAGGACCTATGGATATGCCTATCGCTTTATTGAACGAGGAATATACGCATTTTCCTCTGTCTAGGTTCTCTCACGTCGAATGTTGCCCCGCGCTCTGATTTAGTGACTTGCTACAACAATTCTGCTTTTCAAGTCTACGGAGCTACGAAGGCTACAATGTCTACGAGTATGTTTTATAGAATATTATCTTAGCAAGAAAAGGTTAGAGTTATTTTGCTATAATCCGCCAACAGAAAAAATCTGTATGGTCAAACATGCAGTTACAAGCTAAGCACCGCTTACCTTCCCAAGCAAGCAATGCCACCACCACTCACATGCACCACCACACAAGTCTTTTATACTACGCTCGACGCACGTTTCGCCCCGACACCGGAGCATCCTCAGTAGGGCTAACATGCGCGCCACGAGAAAGTTTTGTCTACACGTTTACTCGTAGTCTCTATGTGAATCTCTACAGAGATTCACGAGTAAAGTGTAGACAAAATTTTCTCGTGGCGCGCATGTTAGCCCTACAGGAGATGTCGACTTTACAATGCTGTATTGTCCAGTCTGTATTAATTTTTTTTTGCTAATCATGAACTTCCGCAAAGTAACGCCTGATTTTATCGAATATTATCTCATTTAAATATTCAATGAGGCTTAGCAATGGAGTGGTAAGTGTTAATATTTGGGTATGAGGTTCGAAAAATTCTGTATTTTATATTAACACGGTCCAGAGATTGCAACGGGTTCGAATTGCCCGAAGAGTGAACCAGAGTACCCGAACAGTTT
The DNA here is from genome assembly GCA_933228805.2 of Hipparchia semele. Taxonomy (NCBI): domain Eukaryota; kingdom Metazoa; phylum Arthropoda; class Insecta; order Lepidoptera; family Nymphalidae; genus Hipparchia; species Hipparchia semele. Next base: position 7,899,496 of record OW121724.1, read on the forward strand.
TATTGCAATTTGACCTTTATTATTTAAGATCTAAAGATCATGCAGTACATTTATCTTGTATAGTGTTATACCCTTTTCCAGGCACAAGATCCTTCAATTGTGGCACAAGACGGGTTTTACTGAATCCCTCTTTGCTTTTCGTTTAAGCTGCAAAATTGACGTGAATGAGAACGGGTTATATTATGTTTGAAAACATTTAAGTATGTACGCATGTACAGGAAGTATAAGCATTTAGGCGGATGCCACCGCTATGTCCAGTAAAAATATCTTAATTGATAATATTAGGTAATAGCTAATTACCTAATATTGATATTGATATATTACAAAAAATTTAACTTAAATATATTTAGGGGGTTGGTGCAACTGGACCTTAGACATGCAGTTTTCATAACAATGTTTTCCATCGCCTATTCCACTTCGTATATAAATCTTAACCACTAAATTATCAATACTATGTCATCCATCGCTGTAGCTTTACAAAGTTACTTGGAAAGTAGAAAATGCTTGATAAAACCGTCAGTTCGAGCATTTGTTTCATTATTTATTCAATCCCAATGTAAGCAATACCAGGTGCTAACGTTCTTGCGCGTTCAATAACATTTGTTACGGCAGTTTATTTGAAGGGTCGATGCTTGGAAGTAAAAGAGCTAATATCATTATTTTCAATCGGAAAACGCTCACGAAATAACACGGCTTTCACCTTAGATTTCTTTACGATAAAAATACACACGTCTCACTTCTTACGCTTTTCTTTACCGAGAGAACGTTCAAACTATTTATACGGAAGCTCTAATAAAATGACTATCGCTCTTTCCCGATTCTCGCTTACTTTCCTCAAGACAGCAATCCTTGGACACTAAGGGAAATGAAAATTAATGGTAGTCGTGAGTATTTTTTCATGTCGGTTTGAGTACACACCATTACTTCCGCTTTTGGCGCGGAACCCTCATTTATTATGTAAGATGGTAGGTAAAACATTGCCCAAAAATGCAGATCACATAGTGGCCTACGGTGCGATAAAAAGCAATCTGGCAACATTTACTCGTAACACTTAAGTATTCCTTTTCCCTCTACAAACTCAGGACAGTGATTTTTGAAATTCAAGCGTTTTATTTAATGTTATTGAATCTTTTGTTTCATAAAGTTTTTAATAAAAAATATTAGTTGACATGGCTGCATTGGAATGTTCATATCTCTATTAATATAAAAAATATCGAAATGGGTGTCTGTGCAAAAAATGCGGCATGTCAAAAGTAGTAGCGCTGTGCTAATAACTAATTTTTGCAAAAAGTACCTTATGGCTGCTTTCTGTAGAACTAGGTCCAATTCAAAGACAAAATTATTCATTTCATGTTAGAAATGTTGTGTCTTAGGCTCTTATGACGAATCAAGACTCTATTACAATTTCAGAAAGCAGATACTGTAGATAAACTATACCTACTTACCTCTAAATACGATCAATGAACAGCATTACGCAGAGATATTAAATAACTCACGGATATGGCTTTTCCAGTTTGTAAAATATCAAACTATTAGCCCAATATAAGGTAAGCCTCAATAGCCCAACAGTTAAAGGTGCGGACTGAAAACTGAAAAGTTCCAGGTTCAAACTCCACCCATTGCACTATTGTCATACCCATTCATAGCACAAGCTTTCCGCTTATTTGGAGGGGATAGGAGGATATTAGTCAACTTCGGCTTGGCTAATATTCTTTAAAAAATATTTTTCTTTTTTTTCGAGGGAAATAGTTCCCCTTAACAGGCAAAAGTTCATTTTGTCCGTCTTTCATTATCTTAGCTGACAGATTTGTGAGCGCTGCTCCATCAATCCAATTAGTCGGAATCGAGAAAAATTGCAAAAATATATTTGGCCGCGCTTTCGTGAATTACGCGTTGTGTCCCAAAATTACTTAAGAGGATAAATGTATTATGAAGCTTAATTTTCCGGGAAAAATGTGCTCGAATTTATTTTGTGTAGTAAGCCCGATCATATCTTTGTTTTGACGTAGTTAATTTTAAATATTGCTAATCAGGGTGATTTTGCTTTTCGTACTTTGTGTGATGATTTTCTAGTGATTTCGAATTTGCATTTAACAGACACATACACACACTTAACGCAGGCACACACTTAATGCACGCGCATACTTAACGCAGACACTCACACATTTAACGGACTTATTAGAATTTAATGTAAAATATGTAATAAGATTACATGTTGACCCAAGTACCTAAGATGCATTCCGCAATCATTCAGTGTTTAAGCCTGCAGTCTGGGCGCGTGAGAAGTTGCGATTGAACACCCACATTGATAATTTCTATTCACACAGACATATCATACAATATTAGTATACGCACCCTGGAAAGTAACAATCTTAACAATCTACGTTTGGCGCTTCCCTCAAGTTAAATGTACATCACGCGTTCGTCTTAGTAGGATATTAATGAATTTCACAGAAAATACGCAATGTATTTAACCATTAGATTGTCGTTTTGTTAAGTTCGCGGGCGGCGACGTGCGGTAGTGAGTAGCCGGTGGCATAGGGTGGGGTCACAGTGCACGCTTTTTGTCATGTAACTTTTGCGTGAATGAATAACTTCTAAATAAGAGGTCCGATTCGAATTATTTAAAGAGGAATTTCCAAATACATAGTCAATTATAGTTACAAAAATATTTAATTGGATAAAGATTACTAAATAATCATGATGAGAACGTCAACATTTTTCATCGTACTCATGTTTCAACAGACTAATTTGAATAAAAAAGGGGTTATAGTTGCTCAACTATAATAGTTCAATATATAGCCCCGCGGACTTGCTTGTAGGTAATTATGAGTATTGCAAACATGTATAGTACGTATATCTCACGAAGTTACGGTTAATTTTTTTAAAATAAAATATAGCTCATGTTACTTAGGAATAATAGCTTTCCATGAGTGTAAGAATTTTTAAAATCGGTTAAGTAGTAGTTTTTTAGTTTATCGATTACAAACAATTTTACAAACTTACAAATAAGCAAATATTTCATCTTTATGATATTAGTTTAGACAAAACAAGTGTCACTAAATAATTCAAACTCAAACTCAAAATTATTTATTTCATGTAGAATGCTGATTCTGCTGAGAAGAGCCGGCAAGAAACTCAGCAGTTGCTCTTTTCAAAGCAAAAAATGTTACAATATGTAGCTTATGTATCTTGTGGCAGTTGAAGCAAGCAGATTGGTTCCAAGTAACTTTGTCATTTACAATTATATTTTGCATGTTTTGTATTTCCTGAAATAGAACTCTCGTTGCTTTTTCAACATCAGTGCACGCATCATCCTTCAAGCTTTTGTTTTCCAGAATTGACACTTTGTTTCCTGAAACAATATAGTTAATAAGGTATTTATTAGAAATTAGGATATAATTAATTAAATTAGATTTTTTGCAAACCCCAATTAGATTTTAAAGGTTTAAAAGGTAGCCTATATGTTAATCCAGGGTATAAGCTATCTGAATTCCAAAATATGTATCAGCCAAATCGGTTTAGTGTTTGTAGGGTTATAAAGACAGCTAGTCCATTTTAAAGTAATTTTTTAATACGGCTGCTCAAAGAGCTTTTTGTAACTGTATCTCGTGCGGAAAGTTCGATTTTCCGCATTTGTATCAAAATATACTATTGAAGGTTAACAAACATTCAGCCAGAAAACATAACAATGTTTTGGGCTTCGCCACAGTCGAAGTCGAAGCTTTGTCTGGGGGGAGGCTTTAGCCGTGACTAGTTACCACCCTACGTCAAAGACGTGCCGCCAAGCGATTTAGCGTTTCGGCACGATGGCGTGTAGAAACCGATTAGGCTTAGGTTGAATTTACACTGCCGTACCCATTCCAAGTTAGTCCGCTATCATCTAAGACTGGCATCGTCACTTACCATCAGGTGAGATCGCAGTCAAAGACTATCTTGTCAACGATAAAAATAAAAAAGTCGGGTAAAAAGATGAGTACATTATAAGTACTTACAGCTTTATGTTAAATCTTCCTTTGTTTTGTTTTTTGTGTTTTTAGTAATTTCCTTTACGCTTTTTCATATCTACCTGAAATGAGAAGAAAAATAAGTTACGATATTAATGAGTACATTAGTGTTTGCTAATTAATGAAGTGTTTGATGATTAAAAAAATACATGATAAAACTCACATACTTACTACGTACTCGAAGAATACAAATAAAATTAGCAGTCGTTTCCGACACTCGCGACCCACCCTAATGCTCGTCGAAACAATTATATCGCGGACGCCGGAGTTGCGGTGCTCTACGAAAACGAGCGTGCTATCACCTTGAATATTGGGACGGGATTGAATTTATTTGTGGTTGAACACTGTAATATAAAGCGAATTACGGGCGGCTACTGCTTCATACTAAAATGTATGAGCAACGGGGAACGATTTTCGCTACAAAATTAATGATTTTTAGTCTTATATTATTGCTTTTTGATTTGAATTAATATAAAATTTTAATGGTGAAAATATTCTCTATACTTCCTTCTCACGATTTAACCAAAAATTATTCCAAATATAACATCGGAATAGCATAAGATGTATTCAATAGAAAAGGTCGATTTCGGTGATTTTGATAATGTTGCCGATTTTTTTTCTCAAAAACTGAGATTTATTTTAGATATATTTCGCGGCGTACTTATAGCCCCATCTATTAAGCAATTGAGGTTTTTTTTGTGGTGTCATTCAATTCAATGAGTTTTTTAATTTGCGTTAAACCGTAAGTGTCTATTTGCGCATTTCTTCCAGACTTGCCCCTTAAGTAGGTAGATACCTTATAAATGCACAGTGCCGATTTTTCTCATATACAAGGTGTTAGTTAATGTCCCTATCCTACCGAAACCCATAAGTTGGGGTCGGTGTATAGATACATGAAAAAATATCATGAGACGTGTAGCTCATATCCTGGCCAAGTTATGAGGACTTCAAAAATTCACCATAAATGTATAGGTGGCAGCCCTTTAAAACAGCTGATTCAATGGCGATGAACTGCCAACGATAAAACTATGAATGAATGTGTGTAGGCCTACAACGTACTACTTGTTATGCTATAACGTTGCGATAAAATATTCCAGATGCGATACCTAACCATTAATCGGCATGCAATTAAACCTGTAACCTGTAGTATTGTTCAGTAGAGTGAAAACCGATTAGAAATCTTGTATTTTTGCAAGAATATTCCAGACTACTTTCGGACTCCGTAAGTTAAAGTCCGTACCTACGTAGTCCATAAAGTGACTGCCGCCTCTTTCTTTGCAGGTAAATAATATCTCGTTAATTTGTGTTGTGGTTTTGATTAACAATTACTGTATGTGAATGAACGAATGAATGTGTGTGATATTTTTAATAATAAATCAATTTCAAAACGATACAATAATTATTATTATCGCTTGCAGTACAGTGCTAGTTTTAGTTCCTTTACCGATGCCGCGTACGTGGGCGTGGTTTGAATATTAAATACGTCGAAACACCGTAAGGGCGCGCCTTCACTGAGGACATTGTAAAAATCATAGACGTCGCGACCACAACGCACCGTGGAAATGTCCTCTGTGCACCATAAAACCTGCGATGCGACGATGTACTAACATTCTAGCGGTATCCACACTTCCCAGCGTGTGCAAGTCAAGATGATTAATTACGATATCGATTATCTGATTTCCTTGATTCAGGAACCTCCTGTCCTTTGGGAGAAACCAGTGGAAGAATACAAAGATAAATTTCCAAAAACAAGCGTGGAAGGAAGTATGTAAATGTTTACATCTCAATTTTGAGGAGATGAATACGCAGTAGAAACTTTCTTTTGTGTTTTTTCTTGATGCATGTTAACGCAAGCAGAAGTAGTATTTAGTGCGGTCCATGTCTCACTAGAAAGTAAAATAATGGTAAGAGTTTACTCGTACGATGTCCTATGCGATGAAATTTTTCGTTGCGTAAACGCAACCGCAAATCTTGTGTGTAGCCTCGCCTTTACTCGCGGGGCGGAGTCAAAGAATTCTTGGAAATAGTGTAGGGGACCAAAGTGTTTACGTCTTTAGGAATTTTGCCTTTACCTGGGGAAAAACAACACAAAATACTTGTATTATACAAGATTTTTGCTTAACTATTTTTAAAGGAATTGATGATAATTGCGAGTGCATTTAATAATTTTGGAATCTAACAGTAACTACCAAATGTTAGGTAAATTCTTGAGATAAAAATGTGGCTTTTCAAATGTAACACTTTTGTTAATAAGTATTTTTTAAATTGCTACCTAAAGCAGTATTCAGTTTTTCATTTTACAAGTTATTTGCCAAAAGAAAGTCAAAATCTTTTTTCTTCTTCTTCAAGGACTTCTAGGGAATTTTTTTTGAGGGAAAACGGGTAAAATCAAATGATTGAGTGGTAACACTCGTTTTGAACTTGTTGTTATGTCTCCAGTTAGGGTTTCCAAAATGTTTTTTTCTTAATTAATTAATTAATTTTGTATGAAAGTTTTTGATAATTAATTTTCACTTTTTACCACCGCCATTGTGTTTATAGGGTCAAAGTGCATGGGTGGTTGCTGGTAAGTTATACACATTAACAAACACCTTGTAGAAAGTTTTTTTTTATATATATAGACTAGCGCTTGACTGCGATCTCACCTGATGGTAAGTGAAGATGCAGCCTAAGATAGTGTGTCATAGAAAGTAAAATTTTGAAAAAATTATTTATTTCATGTAAGCCAAACGTTAGCTCTTACGATAAGTTGAGAATCTACCACCGGTTTGGTTCAATTTAAGATGGTACAGCACTAAAGTTCTGAGTAATATGTATGTTTTATGTCAATAATTTATATATAATAATCTAGAGGAGTGTGCAGCGCTTCAACAAGTCATAAGACTTAGAAGCGCAAAGAACATATGTACATATTTTGATTTTCTGGATGTAAATAAAGAAAAGAAAGAAAAGAAAAGAAAGCATCTGGCTAAAATTGCGGTACATACGAAAAATTCTAAAAATTCCTTGACTTGTCAGTCATTTACAAGTTGGCTCTTAATAATTTTGGACTATAATAAAAATTATAAAAGACGCCGCAGCGGGCCAGAAGGAATACGGCGATACCTCATAATTCTATGCAAGGCCGAGAAGTAATGCAGCGATACTGCAACGCACAGTATGGCATTGCTCTAACAACGCTGCCAGGCAAGATAAAGTCTAACGTAGCTGCCACTGAGTTTACGACAATACCTATTCACCCAATAGCAATCGGTATGAAGTATCATTAATTAAGATTGAGTTGTAGCGTTATACCATGTACCTAGTTATTCCGAGTATGCCGATGTAGGTGGGTATATTATTTGTGGGCCAATTCGTGCTCTGAACGTGTATAGTTGTACATTGTGTACCTCTTCAATAGAGTTTGCCGAGATGCTTTCAGCGCTAGATGAAACACAAACTGTGTCAGTGCCGAAATTTCGAACGTATTTGTAGCAAACGAGCAACCTTGTGTTCAGTTAATACAATTTCCAAGCAACCTGTTCCACTCATAGCACTTTGGTTGCATTTGGGTGAAAGCATTGGAAAATATCCAGCAGCAAAGATAGCGAATGCATAATATATTACTCGTCCACGTCAAGTAGGCCGCTACCTCGTCCCGCGCTTACCCGCACCGCACCTCAAGTCAGACCCACTTAGTACAGATAGCAACGTACCGCTAGCGATTTTCACTACCGAATGAAAATAAAAAAAAAGACGTGTGGCACTCGGGGACTGCCGCGGTAAAGCTATTGCATAGCATTTTTTATCAACGCCATCTAGCGGCTCACCGTAGAGGAGTCCCCTGTCAGGTTATTTTCGTTTCGGAATTTGTGGATTCGGTCTCCACGCTGGCCCGCGATAGAAGCTATGCAATAGCTTAAAAAGCGCCGCGGGTGTCACACTGACGACAAACTGATGCAATCCTAAGCTACGACAAAAAAAAACATGTAGGCATAATACGCTCTACCGGCCGGGGCGGGTCGCCAGTATAATAATTATGTTCAATTTTCAGATTCAGAAAATTTATTTCAATTTTCAAATAAAATTCATCTGTACATTATAAAAGAAGATTTTAAAAATTCGCCACTCGAATTTTTAAAGCAATTAACATTTTCTTCTGAAACACCAATACATGCGAGGCTTTTCCAAAGAAAAAATAAATCCAGAATCGAACGTACGATTTATTTTTTCTTTGGAAAAAATATATCTATAGGAGATATACCGAAATCGTTATCTTTCAATGGCACTTTAAACCAATAATGTATTCAAAAAACATTACATCACAGTATCTAAGCTGTTCAGCTTCTTTATGTGTGGTGTAGATGCGGCAAATGATAAACAAAATCTATCAAAACTAGTTACATTAATTTTCTTAATTAAGATTTAATCCGTCCCTAAGCAGATAGAAATGCTCACCTGAACTTTGAATACACGTAGTTGTATTTCATTTATCATAATTTGCCTCTCAAGTAATGGGAACTAGGTAACGTCCCGACACTTCCACACTCCCTGATTTACATAATAACCAAATTACGATCTCTGCATTTCCTTGACTTTCAAATTTGATGTTTATTGCATATAAAATTAAGGTTCAATTTCCTCAAGCGATGCCAATGCTTTATTCGATCAATTCTCACATGCGTTCGAGTTATTTGAATATGAAATGAAATTGCTGCACATGTATATTTTACTGGTTTCTTGCGTATTTTGGCCTATATTGTAGTGAAATACATATGTACAATATGAAGCAACTTAACTGAAATCACGTGTTAGTACCACATCCTCTCGTTTAATATTTTACTAATATAACTTTAAAATAATGCTCTATCTCCAGAGCATCGTGTGTTCAGACAATTCGGAAATCTGTTAAAATGTTTTAGTTATAGGCCAAGCTTTTGAACCTTTTGACCTTTGACTAAATAATTTTGGTAAAAACCATTACATAAAATAAAATAGGTATGTTTGTGTCTGATTAACCTAGCATAATAAGTACCAAACATTTATTTAGAACTTCATTTGCGTGGATCAAGGTTTTTTAGTTTCCGTTGGAAAATTGAAAATCCTTTTGTAGCGGTTGTACAATAAAACTAACCTACGTACAAAATCTCAAGTTTCTGTACCAGATTGAAATTACATCTTCAGTCTATTTCTCTTTTGAACTGCCCAAGGAAAATTACTTAAAAATCCTCGAAGGCATCAAAAAACCTGATTTGATAGTGTTGAAAGAAACTGATAGGAAAATACCCGCCCCAAATCATGACCTAATACTGGGCAATTTATCACCGACAGACCTTTGTGCGCCGCCCATCAATCTTGAACTTCCTCCGCGCTCAACACTCCAACTAATTATTGTCGATCGTGTCTTGACAGTTTACTTGCGGATTTCAACACTTTTTTGTCATCTCCCGCAGGGAAATGTGGGGTCACTTGAGACGGACTATGGTAAACAGTAAAATTAGGTATGTACATATAGTCTTCTATGTGATTGGCTTACTTTTTCACTCACATCATCATCTTGACCCATCACCGGCCACATATCATAGGCGGCGCAAGACCAAGACGTGTGGAAGTCTATTTAACATATCTAAGACTAGCAGTGAACATGGACGGTTGATACAGAAGGACCTATAGATTATTCATTATATAAGTACCTAACAGAGTATTCATCCTCTAACTACCTAACATTATTTAAATAAATAATTAGCCTTAACACTAGCCTGAAGTTAACATTTTTTATATTACGTAAATGTAACAGAAACAATCCGGAAAAAGACAGCTTTTTCTTATCCGAGTGAAACGAAATACCATCATCATTATAATAAAACACAACATTAGCATAGGTAGGTACCTTTCTCGTGTATAACAAAATTGCCGTATGCGGAGTGAGGCAAAGATGGGGCCCATTTGCTTTATTACATTACCATCATATCCCCGTTGAATCAGTCAAGTGAAAATGTTCCCTGTAAGTAATTTGATACAGTACAAATTTTTGTTCAAATTTCCAGTTACAGATCTTAATGATCACTTAATATAACGAGTGTACCTATACAATTACATGTCTTCGAACATAATGAAGTTAATCAATAAAGATTAGATAGTTTCAGTAAAATTGCTAAGTTACATCCTGTAAAATATATGTAGGTTGCAATCAAAAACCGTAAATCGTTCGAGGCGACCTTTAGGCTTTAATCTATAGACCGTACTTTCACTCAGCTTAGACTCAAGACCGAGTTGAAACGAGACAGATTTATGTCAGAGCATATTTGTGTCTCGTTTTAACCTCTATCTTGAGTCTGAGCTGAGTCAAAGCACGCTCTATAGATCTCACCCTAAGATTGAACTGCAATTTTTGAAAAACCTACTTATAATAAAATAGAGATCAGAAAACCAAAACAAAAATTAAGTTACTACTTTATCTTTTTGCTGAAGCTGTCACAAAATTAAAAGCCGGGCAAAACTGAGCTTGCATGTGCATAGAAAATGTGCATTAAATTTACAGTAAAAGAAGTTAAGCTTTTATTGCTTAGCCAAAATATCCTGAATAGTTAAATGAGCCCGCGTTAAGCGAGTGCAGGCAATTTGCATAATTGGTACAATCCGAATTTAGCTTCGAAAAGTAGGGTACATACTCGTAGTACGTGAATTAAGGATTTCTAACTTATGACTTTGTTTTTTTTTTTTAATATTTATTACTATTAATTTCTGTTGTTATCTCATAATACAACATCTTTTTTACTATTTGTTTTACATCTATTTGCTATGTCTATCTTAATTCTATTATTATGTCTATATATATTATCCTGGTATTACATCAAGATCAAAATTTTTTTTCCTCCGAGTAGTTTTAGATTTGGATGCGATACTGTTTTTTTTTTTCTTCTCCCACTATGACTTTGATTTATTTTATGCTTGTTTTATTTATTCTTTATTGAATCACAAATAGAAAAAAAGTAAACTTAAAATATATTATGTCAGACAGGTCAGTACAAAAAGGCGGTCTTATCGCTAAAAAGCGAAGATATTTCGCAGCCATGCTTAGAAATACAGCTCGTAGCAGCAGCAGCAAACTGCCTCGCTTAAAAAAATAAAGCTCGTAGTTATGCTTTTAAAAAAGTTTGCCGCCGACTCAAAATTAGTTACTTACATTACTTTAGGAGCTCGGTTAATAAGACTTCCCTTTTTAGTTGCTTTCATCGTCGGTTAAATTTTTTGTACAAAATAATTATTTTTTTACCTCAGTCAGTTAAATTACTTAAAACTATTTTCATATAGGTAATAAATAATCGTAGGTCTGTCGGCGCTCTGGCTGGGTTATACACTTAGGGTTGATGCGGAGAGAAAATGAAACGCGTGTTCGTAACTCGATGCGTGTTACCGTGAGTATATTGCGAGTATATCATTAACAATCCAAAGTCGAGGCTTATAAACAAAATTGTACAATGAGTTGAGGAGTAGGGGAACATGGGAATAACTTAAAAAATAAACGTTACTGGCTAACAATAAAAAGAAAGCTTTAGTGCCTAGTTCCTACTTAATACAATACGTTACACTCTTTACAATAGAAGCAATACTAATTTACGTTAACAAAATTACTTGCGCAAAGGATCTAAAGATTCGTTAACTGCATACTAATAACAATGGCAATAACTTGTGCAAAAGAACTAAAGGATCTCTAACGGGATCTGTCCCTAACTGTACACTAAATGGTTTCCTGTCCCATGCATGTGGCACTGGCCGTGGTCGCCACAGGTCTATTTATTTATTTTGCATTTATAAATCAAATAGCACACTATTGAGCATTAAAAATATAGTCTATTTGTCACAAAACGTAGTCAACAAGTCAAGATTTAGGTTCTAGATACCTACACATTATTTAAAAAAAACTTCAAAAAATTACTTAAACTGAAATTAAAAATTAATTACTCATTAAAACTCTTCTTTCCTGAAAATCTGAATATCTTGTACTTCCATTAATAATACAATATGTGTCGGATTGATAACCTATTTTTTTAAAGTCGATCACAAAATTTCTTGAAAGTTATCTTGCCTTTACCTTTAGTTTAGGAGAGTCTAAGCCATTAGCTTACCTATAACATCCTCGCTTGTTAAAATTAGCTCGTGTTAAGCGAGTGCAGGCAATTTACATAATTGGTTCAATCCGAAGTTAGCTTCGTAAACTTTGACGTGCTTAGGGCGGGTTGCGTGTCAAGCAGTTAGAGTAAGGTTAATTTTTACCATCGAAATAAGTTTTAACGATCGATCGGGCGATCAACACCTACTTGCGGAGAAAATTTCCAGGAGATCAAGAATGAAGAAAAAATGAAGTCTTAACGCCTATAGATTAAGGTTAGACAAACTGAAAGAATCGAAGATTCGATCCCCACCCAATCGATGCACTATATTTTCGTACCGACTCCTAACACAAACTTTCCGCCTACTTAGAGTGGAGAGGAGAATATAAGTCAAGTTTAACTTGGATAATATTCTTTGTAAATAAAAAGTAAGGTAAACTTTTGGTAAAAAGTTAAAGAACTCTTATTTGTTCAACTAAAAATAGCATTTTTATTGAGGTTGGGTTTAACCATAATCGTAACCATAACTTAACCGTCTGATATGCAGCTGTTGAGGAACTATACCCATGCAAAAAATCAGGTCGATCCGTTGCTTTGTTGCCGCGAGATTAAAGAAAAAACCAACAAACAAATACACTTTCGCATTTATAAATGTTAGTTGAAAACGGAAATCCTTTCTAATTTTATAAATAACATTAGTAAGGATTTCCGTTTTCAACTAATTTTTATTGACATGCAAAATTGAATACATGAATCAACTGGAGTCTGGACATCCGATGTCAATAGAAATAGAATTTGAGTAAAATAGATTTTAACATTTAAATTTTTAAATAGAAAACAAAAATAGTTTCATCCATTTCCTGTGGAACGGAAAATATGGAAAGATTAGCTTTACATATTTTAAAAGTTCATTTTAATTATTACACTATATCTATAGTGCAGACTCTGTTATTGTGCACAAATGCCAATATTTTATACCTATTCATTGTCAAAGAAAAGTCCACAAGGCGTAAGTTGTATTTTTGTGAGTGATCACCAAGTAGGTATAGTTCTTTTAATTCTCGAGGGAACGTAAGCTTTACTTGTGGTTACGTCGTGTACATGTACCTTGCATAAGTGCGTGTGCCTGTCAGGAACCTAGATGGGAGCGGTCAGGAGCTCTCGCTCCCACTTATACAGATACGAAACACACACAACCATGAGCCACACGCCCTCATGAATTGCAAAAACTATAGTACAAACGTTCGTCACTCCACACTCTAAACATCTGAGCTTACGCCTTGCAGAATGTAAAAGCATTTTAAAAATGTTAATAAAGCATTGCTGAACTATAGGACACTTAGATTTCTGACAGTATTCACGAATTTTATTTTCGGAAGTTCGTTTCAATTGTTCTAACCAAAGGGCAAACGGACAGGTGTCACAGGTTTCTGATATGAAAATAAAAATGGTCGGTGAATTTGATCGCAATACCCGCGGAACGCTGTGTCGGCGTCGGCACTTACAGGCGCAAATAAAAATTGAAAAATCTGAACGCCTCAAATCCCCCGAGAGCCTGTCCCCGCACGTTCCACACGCCCTCGTCTCCCTTCGAATCACGAAACAATGAACATTATTTACATTACTCGTTAAAGAAAATACACTGCATTTACAGTTACGGACGACGTGCAAACTTCTATACGTGATGAATGCCTAGTTGCACGAGTAAAGGTTAAGTTTGTTTCCCATAAAAGTAAGCAAATAAGATTGCATAAGCCAGTATGCGATATGATTTTAATAATCCTAGTCCTATTATTATTATTATTATCCTATCCTATTCCTATTTACAATATTATAAATGTGAAAGTTTGTATGTTTGTTACTCAATCACGCCGCAAAAAATGAACCGATTTGGCTGAAATTTGGCACAGAGATAGATTATGGTCTGGAATAGCACATAGGCTTTTTATACCGATAAATAAGAGAGTTCCCGCGGGAATTATGAAAGTTTAATCCATGCGAACGAAGCAACCGCGCCGGCATCAACTAGTTAATAATATTTTCTTAAATGTTCGCAAAGCTTTATGTTAATTCCCAAATAATATTGTTTGCATTACAGAATGCCATCAAGCTAAAATTATAATTGTTTTTTGAATGTCAATTAATTATTTATTCAATTATTATATCAAACCCTAATGACAAAAGGGTTAGGAGTAAGACAACTATTAACGGGGCATTACGCCAAACACGCTCTCTGCTTCCCATACCCAGTAAACAGATATATTTTCAACAAAAAAAAAATTTGTGTAGCTATTTCGATAGTTGAAGTTTATTCAACAACTTTATATATGATACAAGTATAATACTTATTGAGAAAAAAAATTTTGTACAGAAAATACACAAGGACTCCCAGAGAATTAATGTTACTAGCACGAAAAGAACTTCTTGTAACACACATTTCAACAGGACCATAATATAACCGGCTCGCGTTATTGCAACCATTACTAACAGTCAACAAGAACTCTAGTTTATTATAATAAACTTAGCAAGTATGTACGTGTAAACAAACTTATAGCACCGTCTATTTCAATATTCTTGGACACGTTGTGTGTACTCCTCATTTGCGTCCACCATACATTTTGCTTTGCGTTGCACGCCCGCTACTTTATTACATGCGGAATTAAAACTAATGGTTCAGAAAACACGAGCTATATCAGCTTGGCATATGGTATGGTCATGTTTGTATTTTGCACCCTATGTCCTTTTCAGCTGGTAGTACATTCTGTTTACTATTGTTCGTCTCGGAAAATCGTTTGTGTTTCATGACTCGTCGTGTAACAAGATGCTTTTTTGTTGACGTAATTTCTAAGAACATTTCGGCGCAAGTAAAAGCCGTCTGCCATCCAAGAAAATGAAACGTGCTTGGCGGCGTTTACGTTATAGTCACTCAGCATTATTATGCACTTATAGCTGGACATATAATGTTCTGGCGGGGATCTAAAAACGAATGAAAGCAAACACATTATTGTATGATAAAAGTTAGTTCTATAGGATAACTATAAACTTTTATTTATATTCACTCGATTATCCTTAAAAATCATACACATAATAAATGTAAACAATACATTTTTTGATAGGTATGTTTTTTTATTGTATTGAGATCATTACTTACCACAACAGCCCAGGCACACTTAGTGCGACGGCACTTTCGAGTGCCGTTTGCAAAGATTTCTCGATTCAAAGTCCGCAAAATAAATGTAATAAGTTTATGCATCATCAAGCAAATAAAATAAAATAATAACTAAATAGGATCCTGCTAGGATGTCCAGCCTGTGTATATAAACATGAGTGAAACATGAAATATGAATAAGCACAGTAAAACCGACTGTGGTTTTTGTTGTACTGAATGTAATACTCATGTATGTAAAAGATTAATAATAATAAAATAAAATAAAAATAAATAAAATCGCACTATCAAAAGATTTATAGTTTCTTTGAAAGCGGAGTTCATAATTTTTCAGGTTGACCAAAACAATCACATTAATAGTTCAAGCGTTATCAGTAATGTTGGTATAACCTGTGATAGCGCGCCGGCGATCGCCAGCTGGATAAAGAATCAGGCCACCGACCCCATCACTCTCCGCCATTTTGCGAAGCCCCTATCGCGATCTAAGAGCTATTGTTCCACTGAACTAGTCTTTAATAAATCTCTTAGCACTTTTAGGATTAAAAGAATTCGTAAAAGCACTAGCTCGTCCAAATCTAGGGTAAAATAATGAGATCTTCTTTGATCAAGCAATTTACAGGATCGCTCTTTTACCTTTTACGATCTTTCTCGTACTCAGGTAAAGATGTGATCTCTAAACCCGTTAGGTGCTAGGTGAATTGACGACATCAGAAAAGTCACAGAGATACATTTGGTAAAGGCGGCACATGAATGAGCCTGTGGAAGTGCATACAAGAGTTCTTTGTCTAGCTGTGGATGTCTTTCGGTAGAGAAGAAGAAGAATCGAACCGGTTTTTGGATACATTTGGTGAATCTTTTTAACTTTCTTCATCCATTCATAAGCATTGGCTCCAGCATCTTTCATTTCTGCCTTTATTCTTTTTCTTATAGGTACTTTCCATATGTCTTTTTCCTTTCTCCTGACTTGATTCTCTCTTTTCCTTTGTCTCTCTTGTATCCATTCTGTTACTTTCTGTATCCATATTTTACTGCTTGTCCTAGTCATAGGTATCATTTCTCTTCCACAGTCTCTTTTAATATCATTAATATCCTAATAACAGGTTATCACTCATTGACAGAAACATAAAAAAAAAAAAACGAAAAATCCTTTTCACGAACCGCTAAATCCATCAATCCAAATTGATAAAAACAGCATACAGTATTTGGGATTCTATTTGAATTCGCAATAAAATCACAACCAAATATTTCCGAACACTTTGTCAATTAAGCGTAATCAATCATCAGTTTTGTTAAAGTTGCGGACTACAAAAAGTACTCCAAAATATGGATTTTAAAAGCCATTAACAATGCATGATTCGGTTAATCCATTCATCCTGAGTTCTCTCTCGTATTGAAAGCAAACTACGTAATGTCGGTTACGGGGCTTTCCATTTACATGAATGATTATTCAAGTCTAGTTTGCAAGCAAATTTGGCCGTTTACATTTTGGGTACAAAGGTTATTATTCTATGTGAGTGTATCGGTCAAAGTTTATCTGTGTAGAGCGCATTGAAGGCATTGTTCGCTGGCCTATGTTAACTTTGCCTGTTCAGATGCAAGTAGATATCTAAATATTGAGTCAGTTCTGAGAATGATTCGTCGATTAGACTAATATTGTTTTATAGGTTACATATTGTTAGGATTGTATTTTAACCCCTCTAGTTTAATTTTACGACTAGCTTTTACCCGCAACTTCGTCCGCGTAATGTTAGATTATAAAAAAAAATTTATTGAAGGACAAACCAACAAACAAATACTTTTCGACCATAATCTTTCAGGTTATAGTTCAAAGTAAGCGTATACGAATTAACTTAATTGAAAAAGGATTGGATTTCAGCAGAACTAAAAGTAAAACTTTCGTTCCGTGACACGGTATCAAAGCGCTTATCTTATCATACTTTTCAATTAATTAGATTAAACTTTTGACTTAACAAAACACTCGACTATTAGAATCATAATTGAATTAAGTAACGTTTTTATACCCTTAGTGGCTGGATTATTAACTATATTGGGGCTTTTCATCGTTATAAAAACGTGGACCCTATTAGTGAAAGTACTGTGAACATAAAATCATTGTGAACGACCGACTACAGATTTTCTTTTTTACTATATGATATAATGAGCTAAAAGATACGAAAAATCTAATCCTCTTTACAAAGTATAACATACAAAGTATAAAGCTCTAAGTTTCAGTTTCTCTCATAATATTTCTGGCAAAAAGATTTGATCTTTGAATTTAGAATAGTATTATACTTAGTACGTTTATCTCACGAACTTACAGCTGCTTTACTTGTAGTTACATCGTTGTGTACATACACATTGCGTAAGTGTGCGTGCCTATCAGGAATCTAGGTGGGAGCGGTCAGGTGTGAGCAAGCTCTCACTCACACTTACACAGATACGACACACACATAACCATAAGCCACGAGCCCTCGTGAAATGAAAGAACTATACTGTAAATCTCGGGAACTAAGTATTTTGGATTTGATCAAAATAGCTCCGTTGCATTGTGATTGAAGGACAAACCAACAAACAAACTTATAATAATTTCATTAAATACGGTTTTGAAATTCATTCCATAGTAACCTTCTAATTTGCAATGTGGTGAATTATACTTTTATT
This sequence comes from Hipparchia semele, assembly GCA_933228805.2. NCBI lineage: Eukaryota > Metazoa > Arthropoda > Insecta > Lepidoptera > Nymphalidae > Hipparchia > Hipparchia semele. The sequence goes on from OW121724.1 coordinate 7,917,423, forward strand.
ATCAAGTCTATGTCTCATTCTTTTAATATATTTTCTTATCTTATTAAGCTATTGCGTAGCTTCTATCGCGGGCCTTGAGCGTGGAGACCGAATCCAGAAATTCCGTAACGAAAATAACCTGACACGGGAATCCTCTCACCGCTAGATGGCGTTGATAAAAATTGCTATGCAATAGCTTTTCCGCGGCAGTCCCCGAGTGCCACACGTCTTTTTATAAGCTATTGCATAGCTTCTTTCGCGGGCCTTGAGCGTGGAGACCGAATCCAGAAATTCCGTAACGAAAATAACCTGATACGGGACTCCTCTCACCCCTAGATGGCGTTGATAAAAAATGCTATGCAATAGCTTTACCGCGGCAGTCCCCGAGTGCCACACGTCTTTTTTAATTCTTTATATTATGTATAAAAAAAAACAAAAATAAATAAATAAAATAGAATCCCGCCTATTTCCCTAACATTTCCCACCTTATGTGATCACTTTTATAATAGAAACATTAGGTACTTGTACAAAATATTCTAAGTATTCATATGTCTCATTTCTTATTGCTTATTCAATATTTTCTTTTAAGACATTCAGATATTTTTATATTGTTGCCTGTGGGCGTGCTTATAATGTTTAGTATTTTATCTTAAGATTAGCTGTTGTCTGCGACTTCGTTCACGTCAATTTCTGTTAGTATGATCGCGATTAAGAAGTTTTTAAAAGAATGTATTATGGAAAATTTTCCCCGTTTTTGCAACATTTTTCACTGAAGCTTCGCTCCTATTGGTCGCAGCGTGATGTTATATAGCCTAAAGCCTTCCTCGATGAATGGACTATCCAACACAAAAAGAATTTTTCAATTCGAACCAGCAGTTCCTGAGATTAGCACGTTCAAACAAACAAACTCCTCAGCTTTATAATATTAGTATAGATAATAAACATTTTAAGCTCTTAACACATCTCCGCCTCGAAACTATTGCAGCAAAATTGTGAAAAGTTACTAGTTACTAGTTAGAATCACATAACTGTTATTGTGCATTCTTGGTTGAATATTATTTAAAGCGATTTAGCGTTCCGGCACCATGGCGTGTAGAGTCCGATAAGGTGTGTGGGTTGAATGTTCACTGCCATACACCTTCCAAGTTAGCCTGCTACCATCTTAGACTGCATCGTCACTTACCATCAGGTCAGATCGCAGTCAAGGACTATCTTGTCATTGAGAAAAAATTACAAAAAACAAGCTTCAGCGGTTCCGCAAAAATTCGTGGCGGAGGTCTTCTACATGCCTAAACTATCTAATCGTATTTTAAATATAATGTTCTTGAATAAATGTTTTTATGAATGAATGTAATGGAATAATGGAAAAGTATTAATATTGTAATATGATACAAGGTTTATATCCTGGGCAATAAAGATTTTTCTAGCAAAGATATAATATTTCTTACTTTTGTTTTTGTTAGCTTTATGAATAAAATAAGAAATGAACTACACATTAAATACAAGATTATTTACTTTATAATTTAATGGGTTCGGTACATTCTCAGTTAATAATTATTTTTTCATTTGTTTCCAAGGTTTATAAATTAAATGAAAACAACTACGAGTATGTTATTTTCTTATTACAAGGCCCTGTTTCCAGTTATTCCTACGGCATCTTACGTAAATGGGGAAAATACCTTTGAAGCCCTTTGGGAGTTTCGCATACATAGCACAAGTAATAAAAATGTCAAGCCAGGTCACCAAAATAGGAAAATAGCGTCACGCGCCAGATGTGCAAGTGAACTATCCATACACTGCTTATTAGTCTAAGTTATTTGGGTATTTTAGACTTTAGTAGATCGTACTTTATTGGACGTTGGAGTAATCGTTAATGCTGGGTATGTCTAATGAAATCGCTCGTATCATCATTATCCTCATGCCAGGGCAATTAAACTATATATTTATCGCAATCTATTATATAAAAATAAGTCGGGTTTTCCTTCCTGACGCTATAACTCCAGAACGCACGAACCGATTTCCACGGTTTTGCATACGTTGGAAAGGTCTCGGGCTCCGTGAGGTTTATAGCAAAGAAAATTCAGGAAAAATTTCAACAATTTAAGAACGCGGACGAAGTCGCGGGCGTCCGCTAGTTTCGTATATAAATATATGTATATATGTATGTATGCTATGTCATATAAATATATAGGTATATAATTATTTTATTTGCTTAAATCGATGTTATAGTATTTATTATGTTATTTATTATGTAGTGTAAATATGTATATTGCTTAAATAGTATACCTTTATGTTGCACCATACTACCCTCACACATCATTTCACTCCTATCACCAATGGTTGCCTGGCAGAGATTGCCCTGTAGCAATAAGGCCGCCTTTGCGTGCGTAGTTTTAAGTTGTATTAATTTTTGTTTCTTTCTTGTGTGCAATAAAGTTTATATCTATCTATCTATCATTAACAAAAACCCCTCAAGTGCTACTGAGAGAAGGGTTAGGCCATAGTCCATCACGCTGGTCTAGTGTAAATTAACTTCACACGCCTTTGAGAATGGAGAACTCCCAGTGACCTACCTAACTCAACAGAAGCTATTAATTATCTGTTCCCTCACTCTCATAGTCAGTTTGGGATGTTAATCCGACACGATAGGAGAGAAAACAGGCACAAGGTCGACGGCTTTACGTGCTCTTCGTATGTGGATATAACACCTCCTCCTGAGATTTTCTTCACAGACAACCAACTCTTTTAGCTCAACCCGGACCTCGAAATTGGGACACATTACTTACGACTTACAAAGATATATACTCTAATGTTAACTTGATATAACTCGTACCTATCTCTCAACCTGTATAATTTACAGTAGTTTTTGTATAGGCAACTATAACTTTGACACAATATATTGTTTGCTGAAGGGACTATGTTTCAACTGTGCACCTGCTAACTTTAAATATGGTATTTTGAATATTATTGCTGGAGCTACTATCGAGGAATAAAGGAAAAAATATGGCCCCAAATATGGCGTTATGTTCGTGAATATACGTGAGCTTTGTTTTTTTTTTTTTTAATAAAAAATTCTGAATCTTTTATGCTATTGTATTTATTTCAGCTATTGCTATGTGACCTGAATAATTTATTCGACGTAAAATAGGATATCCATATTATTAGGCTTGGGCAAGATAAATAAAAACCATTATTATTTTTTGTAAATGTAAAAGTAGAAATAATATATGGTTACTATATCGTAGCGTTTTCTATTGTATTATTTACTTATTTCTTCGATTCTCACTTACAATAGCGCTTACGAATATCAAAAATGTTACATGAATTATATAAAAAAGAATCATACAAAATCTACCACGTACAAAATACTTAATAAAAATAAATTAATGTAATTACAAAAAAAATTAGGTACTACTTATGTCTTGAGAGTGATGATCGACGAATTTTTTTGCATAGATACAGACTTGGAGAGTGGCATAGGCTACCTTTTATGCCAGAGAAACAGAGGGTTCCCACTGTATTTAAAAAACCTAACTCCACGTGGACTATAGTTACTAGTTGACGTACCTACTAGACTGAATAGGGAATTTTAAATTATAGACGCCAAAGCGGCGGAGAAGCAATGCAAGCGACACCGCACCGCGCATATTATATTCTAAATAAAGGTCCATCAAGAAACCAATAACCTAATTAATATTATATAGGCCATTGAATTAGGTTAACAAGTGATTTCCTAGATTCAATGGAACGTTCAGGATATTTTTAAACAGTTCTTCAAGAACAATGAGTTCAGAGCAGTTTTCATGTCGGAAGCCGTATTACACTGTACATTAACTTCTACGATAAGGTGCCAACACAAATTGGTGGAAGCACGCGAGCGTACTGATCGCGTACATTAAAACTCTATGAACATAATATTTTGACTTGGATTCCATTCAGAGTCATTATAACCCTTTGGTGGGTCGAAAACTGGATAATTGTGAAAGAAAATCGTATTTATTCGGCCACTTAGAACGTATGGTTTCGTTAAGCAGAAGTCAAACATGTTACATATTAAGGTGTCAAATGAATGCGATTTTCTTTTCCTGGAATTAGTAACCTAATTCTAAATTAATTTTTAACAACTTTCTTACGCAATTGCAAGGTAATACCCAAGTACTGTACTACCTTACCATCCATCTACCTTGATCTGTATACCCTGATTAATTTGCATAGCTTAACTGTATAGTTAAGACTGAAGTAGGGTACACTCTCGGGTAATATCTATGTAGGAAAAAAATTCGACAAAAACTATTCCATAAAAATAAACTACCGATGTGTGAGTAGGTATAGGTTTGACAAAGTTTCGCCTAAAAATATTTGTGCAGCGTAATTTTTACGCAATAAAAACTTTCACGAGCATAAAAGCAAAGTTGAGAGATCGATCAAACGTCCCTAACATGTAAATTGACGCAGCTATAGGAAGCTGTTAGTCACCGCCCTTCAACGCTTCGGTAATAAATTAAAGAGGATATCTATTGAGCACTTCGATCTGCAAACGAGATTGCAGCGGGAGATTGCATAATATACTATCGGAAGTTGTCGTACATAAATTATTGGCTTATTCAGCTAAGAAATAGAACGCGATCTAGATGCAATAGTGTAAATCAAACGTTTGACAGTAAGCCGGACATCGGGTGGGATGTTTGTGACATCAATATCCTTATTCCTTGTTATTACTCTGTTCCTCTCAAAATCAGGACTACTGAGCTTAATTTTCAGAGTATCTTCTTTTTTACCAAAAAGCCTTCAAGTCATCAGCCCATCGCAGCATTAGCATAAAAACGGTACCAAAGAAATCGATGCATGAAAATTCGCTATCGTTTTGCATAGAAAACTAGCTGTTGCCCTTCCTGGTAGGGTAATCAAAATTGGTTTAAGAAAGACGAAATTTATATTATTAACAAAAAACAGTAAAAGCACGAATTTATACGGACAATTTTGGTGGTCTTTTTTATCTGGGAGGTTTCGGATTCGATTCCCGGCGTACATAATTTGGTAATTTATAATTTCTTAACTGTCTCTGGTCCGGTCTAGTGGGATGCTTTGGCCGTGGCTAGTTACCACCCTACCATCAGAGACGTGCCGTCAAGCAATTCAGCGTTCCGGCACGAAAAACGAATGAATAAAAAAGAAAATATTTCTTAACTCATAAAAACTAACGCTATTCCTCAGTTTTGGGGACATAAAACCATAAAGAAACTTTGAAAAATATTGTTCACCTAAAGGGCGACGACAATACCAATTGCCTACCATTTGTTTCAAGGGATGTAATAAAGCAGTTACATAATCGAGTGCTACTAGTTTTTATACCACTGGTAGTTTTATTAGATCGCTTTCCTTTTTATCGCTAATCCTGATAAATTTTATTCATTTTCTTGTAAAATAAAAAACGTCATCATGTCAGTCATCGAAATAATTTAAGGCAATAATTTAACAATTTACATTTACAAAATTAAATAATATGTACGTTATTTACAAAAATTATAAAAAAATACAGGTAGAATGTCTCAAAAAAAAAATTTATTGTCACATAGGTGAAGCTTATCTTAAAAACAAGAAATTTCTTCCAGCTTCCCTTGAAAGTGAGTAAGGTGAAATATTATAGAATGGTATAGGTCAAAAATGTACATCACTACATATACCACGTATATAATACCTACTATGTAATATAAATAAAAAATAAACTACATAAACACGAAGATACATATAATTCATACATATAATTCATAAATAATATAATACATACCTACATATTAGATATAAATAAAGAGATATTATATATATATATAGTGCTATAGCGCTGCTTCACTCTAAATTTGAATGTGTGTATTGACCGACTGTCTCTTATATGTTCAGGAAGTAAGCTCCATAGCCATGTCGTGAAGCGCAAGCCTATCATGCAATAAAAAAGTCGTTTGAAAGGGAAGTTCTCGTGACCAGCTGTTGCGTGGTCATCGTAAACCGTTGCCATGACAATTTAACTATGTAAGCCTCAAGGCTGAGGTGGCTGTAGCGGCCTCAAGGCACGCAACTCCAAATAACCCGAAAAAGTTTCACTTCTTTCCCGCATACAGAAGCACACAATTCTTTTATAATTTTTTTTATCAAAATTGGGCAAGAGTATCACTTTACAGCTCTTTTATTATACAAAAGACATTCCTTGAGTATACTAGAGTGGTTTTTGGAGTTTCATCAATACAGAGGTGGACTTAAAAACCAAAATCTACGTATAGATAGCAGGGCAAGTATCAGAAAGCTATAAATAAACCTCGGATTTATAATAATCGCATTTTATTTGAACATCAAATTACTTATCTCAAAAGAACTTTTAACAATTATTGCAAAACATTTATATTATAGGACCAAAACTGGCTGTCCTGGCTAGATTTTGTCAATATGTAGTTTTACACTCATTAAACATAAAAATAAATATATTCACTTTAGGCGCATTCGCAAACATTGGGCATTTCCATATTTTTCCTTTAATCCTCAGCTTTCAGCAGCAAAAAAATAATATTCATAGCGTAATATTTTAGTGATAGCAGGTGTACGGTTCAGGAATAGTCTCGTCAGCAAACATAACATAGGCCATTATTGTAGTTGCGTATTAGTCCGAGAGCTCGTAGGAAGTTTTCGAAATCTAAATAAATAAAAAGCAAAGGTGACTGACTGACTGACTGACTGACTGACTGATCTATCAACGCACAGCTCTAACCACAGGACCGATCGAGCTAAAATTTGGCATACAGGTAGCTTTGATGGCGTAGTCATCCGCTAAGAAAGGATTTTTCAAAATTGAACCCCGAAGGAGGTAAAATAGGAGTTTAAAAAATCGAACCTAACGTGAGGGAAGCCGCGGGTTAAAGCTAGTGTTTTATAAAAACTAAAATTTGTTACCTTGTAAATCTTCTGCGTTACCTAAGTATAGTAAAATAAACCTGCCAGCTGGTTATATATTGAGTTGCCTTAAATGTACAAAATCATCTATTATTATTGTAATACAAGATCTTATGAAAAAGATTGTGCAACGTTTTGATTTTCATAAAGTTTTACTTTTCTTTTATATTTACTTTCTCTTAGTATCTCAACTCATGGTTTTCCTCCTAAGGGACAGATTTCTCCTCTCGAATGAAAAGGGTTTAAGCTATGATTCACCACGCTGGCCAAGTGTGGATTGGTAGACTTCACACAACTTTGGGAACTTTATCGAGAACTCTCACATAATATATGAATATTCCTTAACGATGTTTTCGTTCACAATTCACTTTATACTTACAATGTTTGAATCAGTGGCAATATCATCTTGATCATATTATCATAACTCGCAAATCACTTTCCTAAAATTACAGACATATAACGTCTAAGTACGGACAGAAACTTAGAATAGAAGATTATCATCAGACCGGATCTCAGATTTTGTTTATCGTCACAGTTTACTCAGAAGAAACTCACATACCAACATTTAACTTTTCTCAAGCACCTCTTGAATATTCCCTATGGGCTCTTACGTCATAGTTTTGCTCTATCGCAGGCCGTCTTAACATATCGACGGAAGGCACGAGTAAGCAGTTTGTCATTGATTCAGTGGCACATCTGGCGACAAAACGCCTCGGGCTTTCCATTCTGATGACCTGACTTGACATTTTTATTGCTTGCCATTTTTCCCGCGGCCTCCAAGGCATTCTCCGTTTATGGAAGCCGCGCGAAATATTTTGGAAGTAAATGAGAACACCGTACTGTAATATAGGTGCGGTTTCGTTGGTTTTATTCTATTAAAGGATTTCGTGTCCCTAAGAAATAGAACTTTAGATCAATGCTATGCTAATGCTGTACTAGCTAGCGTGGATTAAGGGTTTTTATTCCCGCGGGAACTCTCTTATTTCCCGGGATAAAAAGTCTATGTGCTATTCCAGACTATTTGTTACAGAGATCTATCTCTGTAACAAATTTCAGTCAAATCGGTTCAATCGTTGCGACGTGATTGAGTAACAAACATACAAACTTTCGCCTTTATAATATTCTAGCTTCTACCCGCGACTTCGTCTGCGTGGACTTCAGAATTGGGTCCAAAAAGAAATAAAAATGTGAAACTAATAAAAAATGCAATAAAATTTACACCCGTGTTATCGCTTGCGCTGTAATAGAGAAAAATAGCTGCAGTTTTGCGTTTCAACTATTACGTATTTAATATGGTAGAGTCGCAAAATTTATATTTTTGTTTGACGCACATAATTTAAATTAATATACTCCTATACACGACATTATACGATTTATTATTTTCCGCCAGTACGTGTAACTTTGGGCACTCGATAGTCTAGAGCAACCGACATACAGCTGACCGTGTGAGAAGCAAGGAGTGCCCAAATGAATTCCTGCTTCTTTCAGCGTTTGGCCCTGGGATTTGTCATTGTAAATGCCAACTTTATGGGAATTTGCAGCCTCTTAAATTGAAATGTGTGAAATTATTTGGGATAATTGGTATTCGGGGAATTAATACGCTCTCTCCTTTAGCTGCTCCGGTAAGAATAGTGGCCTTTATGACATTCCTCCCCAGCTCTGTGACGCGCAACGTGGTGCCATTGCACAATCTCGTTGCATCAAGATTACGCATCAGCAGAGCTCGAGTTTATGGGAAGGCACCCCTGTTAATTCCAAGGTGTTAAGAAATTCTACAGGGTAAGTTGTACTGTCGTCACTACTCATCACCGTGTCTATTGATGTTTATATTTTTGATTCGCTGACTAACGATTCCAATATCTTATTGTTAATTTTGTTGACGAACTCATTTTTCGGCGATAGCACTGCCTTTTCACGTAACCATTCATCGTTTCTTATATTGTTCTCTAAGTTCGGAAAAACGTGCGAAATAAGTTCATCCTCTGTCGTCGTTGGATGGCAAAAATCATTGGTAAATTCAATTTTACCATCTAGGTCTGTTTCTAATCGACCCTCTCCGATTTGCAGCAGCTTAGATGCATAGGCACCTGATTCCAAATCATTGAAAAATCGGACACGCATGTTGCACGTAAGGTGGAGCTTTTCTACCTTGAACCACAGTGGCGACGCTTTGAGACACGCATTCATTTCATCCGCCGGTGTACTCCTCTCAAATACGAGCAGTGTCTGCCTGAAATCACCAGCGAGTAAAACTACAACACCTCCCATCAGAGCCTGGTTGCCTAGGATATCTTGCAGGCTGCGGTTCAACGCCTCTATCGCGCGCTAAAGCGACATAGTGCACTCTTCCCACACAATTAACTTGCACTATTGCAAGAGAGTGCTGTTCGCTCGTTAACAATTTTTAATCTTATCACGGGAACATTTGAGAGATCGGTATAGAAAGTACATGTCCTTTTCCATAGCATCCTATTTATATTTAATGGTAACCCGAGAACTTTTAAAACATAAAAAGCTTTTAAAGCATAAGTTAATTTTCCATCTAACAATAAAAATATGAACTCAACATTGAGAGGAACTAATTCAAAGTTTTGTCCTGTTTCGTCAGAAGAAAACTTTTGTTCGGTAAACAACTGCCAAACTACGCTACGGGTGCTCTTAAAACAAAACACAATTTGTCATGATTGATCAAAGAACTTGGACTAAACAAAGACGTTTGCGAAACAATAACACCACTTTATATTAAGGAAATTTGACATTTTACTAAGGTGTATTCGGACTTTTTAAAACTTTTCATTTAGGAAACTTCAATCCTACTAATTAATTATACATTACTATAAATTATTTATTAAAACTTGCAAGAACCATCAAAGCCGGAGATAATTAATATTCTTTTAAAATTGATCAAACTAGGATCCGAAGTTCCATCCATTGAGTAAAGAGATCGCCAAATATTTTATATTCATTTAATTTATTAAAAAAACTGTGATGTGTGTGTGTGTGATCATATGCCAAAATCCTTCCCAAGAGTCGTATGCACAATTACCCTGAATTGTATTAATTTTAAGTAAAGCAATGTCAAAATATTTTTTTTATATATTTTTAGCGAGCAAACGTGCTGGCGGGTCACCTGATGTTAAGTGATTAACGCCGCCCATGACCATTTGTAGCACCTGAGGTACCACCAATGCGTTGCCGGCTTTTCAGGAATTTGCTGGCCCACCTCTTGAATACCCCTATGTTATGGGTCCCATTTATGGATATAAATGGAAGTTGGTTCCACAGTTCCTAAGTAGGTACGTGGAAAAAAGATCTGGCACAACGGATGGTCGAAGTACTCCAGGCACCCAGGTGGTTAAGGTGAAATTGAGTTCGACGGCGACAGCCAATCCGCACTTGTCCTACATAGTGGAAAATGACTTAAAACTGCAAAAGTAATCCGGCAGTAGGTTGGGATGTTAATGATGATGAAAGCTTATTATATTAATATGCTTCCGCAAATAAATAGTTATTTCTTATTCCTATCTCTTAGTTACATAAAATTTTAAGTTTAATTTTCATTAAAACGAACGAGTTGTAGCAGTCACCAGGCTTTTTCTTCGGAAACTCGGTTTCGGGAATAAACAAAGCGATAAATATTCATGAGGAAGGCAAGCTTTCTTGTCATAGGCCTTGGGAGCCTGATGGATGGCGTGTCAGGAGCCTTGCTTTACTTATATTAAACAAAAGTACCTTATTTACGAGTACGTGTGACACCCGGTTATTGTTGTCGTAATAAAATTCATTTTCCGCATAACGAAAAGAGCCCTCTAGCATCGACCGAGAGTCTTTTATGTACTCCTATATATATAATCAAACGCCAGATGTACACTGCTGGACAAAGGTATCTTGCTTGGACACAGGCCTTGGTCTTACGCTGCTTGTATCCAGCGGCTCCATGCAACTCGTCACTCGTTTGAAGTCATCAGTCCACCTAGGCGGGTCTGCTAAAACTGCACAATTCCGCATCCTACTAAACTAATATTATAAATACGAATGTTTAGATGTATGAATGGATGGATGTTTGTTACTCAATCACGCAGCAACGACTGTACCGATTTGGCTGAAATTTGACACAGATATGTTATAGTCTGGAATAACACGTAGACTACATTTTATCTCGGAAAAGAGAGAGAGAAACGGATCGACGTGATTTTTTGCATGAGTATAAATGAGGACCAGGAAAGTGACATGGACTACTTTTTAGCCCAGAATTTAAACCCCCCGCGGGATTTTTAAAAACTAAATCCACGCGAGCGAAGCCGCGAGCATCAACTAGTATATAAATAAATAGGTAAGTACAAGTGTACAGAGAGCAAAATATATTCAGTGACAAATTCGGAATAAACAAAATTTCCTCGGTGTTGCCAGCGCCTGATTTCCGGCGAGATTGGGGATTCCGCCGATAGCTGCCTATACCTACGGCGTACGCCGGAAACACCTAAATCTGGGAAATTTTTCTCCCGTAAAATACCGCCGCCAAGACACAGGGGTGTGGGAGTATCTGGCACATTCGTCTTATACTCCTGCTACGATATATGAGAGCTAAATACTTAACATCGGGCACATCCGTAGCGTGACATTGCTCTGTAGATTGATTTCTTTGCCGAAACATTAAAAGCTTTTAAAGCAGAAGTTAATTTTCCATCCAACAATAAAAATGTGAACTCAACATTGAGAAGAACTAATTCAAAGTTTTGTCCTGTTTCGTCAGAAGAAAACTTTTGTTCGGTAAACAACTGCCAAACTACGCTACGGGTGCTCTTAAAACAAAACACAATTTGTCATGATTGATCAAAGAACTTGGACTAAACAAAGACGTTTGCGAAACAATAACACCACTTTATATAAAGGAAATTTGACATTTTATTAAGGTGTATTCGGACTTTTTAAAAGACGTTTCGACGACCTCCCTGGCGCAGTGGTGAGCGCTGTGGTATCATGACTGGGAAGTCTCGGGTTCGATTCCCGGCGGGGGCAATTCAGGAATTTATGATTTCTAAATTGTCTCTGGTCTGGTCTGGTGGGAGGCTTTGGCCGTGGCTAGTTACCACCCTAACGTCAAAGACGTGCCGCCAAGCGATTTAGCGTTCCGGCACGATGGCGTGTACAAACCGATCAGGGGTATGGGTTGAATTTACACTGCTATACCCCTCCCAAGTTAGCCCGCTACCATCTTAGACTGCATCGTCACTTACCATCATGTGAGATCGCAGTCAAGGGCTATCTTGTCATCGAATAAAAAAAAAAAAAAACGTAAGGGTGTGGGAGTATCTGGCACATTCGTCTTGTGCTCCCGCTGCGACATAATGAGAGCCTAAATACTTAACATCGGGCACATCCGTAGTGCGACATCGCTCTCTAGATTGATTTCCTTGCCAAACCGTGCCAAAAGCGGTTTTATGGGCCCGTTTTAACATTTATTTTGTAAATTGTATTCTGTTTGTTTAAATGGTTTCACGCTATTGAATACTTTTATCTCTAATCTTATTTACGTTTATTTTCAAGCTTTGTTTGTTTTTAGCTCACAATTTTTATTTCGGTGCGCTTTTAGGTTCGTTTCTCTTGTTCGTGAATTATCTATGAAAATCACCGTGTTCTGAAACCTGTTTCTGTTTATTTCAATAACAAATATGATAATAATAGTTCTTTCAATTCACGAGAGACGTGGCTCATGGTTGTGTGTGTGTCGTACCTGTATAAGTGTGAGCGAGAGCTTGTTCGCGCCTGCCCGCTCCCACCTAGGCTCCTGACAGGCACGCACACTTACGCAATGTGCTTGTACACGAAGTAACCACAAGTAAAGCGCCCGTAACATCGTGAGATAAACGTAGTATAAAATAAATAAATAAGTTCTTTTTTCTGTTTTAATAGACATAAGTATCTCTGAGCTGAATACGTCTAATAGTAAAGGAAAATCTCTGGAAGGCCGGTCACAGCAATTTCACTAATAGGGTCTTCGATTTTGATGGGGCCATACAAAAAGCGTATTCCATTTAAAGATATGTTTGCGACTTGAACAAAGACATAGACAACTAAATAAATGAGCGATATAATGCAATTTTGTTAGACTGTAACTTGTAAAAGTTTATTTGAATAAAAAATTATTCTACTCTATTCTACTGTTAACTCACACTAATATTATAAAGGCGAAAGTTTGTATGTTACTCTTTCACGCTACAACACATGAACCGATGTGACTGTTTGCTTGGAATGGAGATAGCTTATACCCAGGATTAACACATAGGCTACATTTTATATCGAAAAATTAAAAAATTCCCGCGGAAACCTTAATCCACGCGGACAAAGTCCCGGGATCAAATAATTATGACGAAGAAAGTTAGATTTTATTTTAAATTTTTTCTTACTATTCTATTTTATATAAAACTAGCTTTACCCCGCGGCTTCGCTCACTTTAAGTTCGATTATTCCAACCCCTATTTTATCCCTTTAGGGGTTGAATTTTCAAAAATCCTTTCTTACCTACGAGCTACGTTATAATAGCTATCTACATGCAAAATTTCAGCCTGATCCATCCAGTGGTTTCAGCTGTGCGTTGATAGATCAGTCAGTCAGTCAGTCAGTCAGTCAGTCACCTTTGCCTTTTATATATTTAGATTCAGGCACAATATAGTACCCATGATAAGTTAAACAGTTTTAACTCAAATATTAGTATTTCACAAAAGCTAAGTGGTGAGATTGCAGGATGCTGTCGTTGAATCTCATAGCTCTTATAATTCAGAGGCGTTATGGCGCTTGATCTAGATCAGCTTAGGCAGCTAAGCTAAGACACTAGCAGTTAACTCAGGAAGTTCAGACGAGATTATCATTTTACACTCCTTCAAAATCTGTTAAAAGGAATAAAACTTAAACGTTTTTCACTGAGTAATAAGTATGTCATGCTCTCTTTAAAATTTCTGTGGTGGAGTCGTGTGGTGCGGGTTGTTACGTTCCCTCAAATATGGTTGAGCGAAGCAAGGGCTGGATCATGCGTCATGCTCGGGAACGGGTGCCACCAACGGGAATGGGTCTGCTTTTGCCTGCCTGTCTTAAGATGTATTGGATTGTATTTATTTGTATTTGCATTGTATTTATTTGTAGGTACTTGTATTGTATTGGACTTAAGAAAATTCATCGTGGAAGCACTGTATACATAGCATAGTTTCATTAACTATTGTAAAAATCTATAGTTAAGTCCAGTCCTGTATCAATTTGATTCAGAAACGACCTACCAAAAGTTCAAAGCTGAAATATGGCACACTAATACAAACTTTAATATTAGAGAAATTATTTGATTGTTTTGATCGTATGCCAGTTTTCAATTAATAATAAGTGGTGATAAATCTAATTCCTTAGTTTCTGACCAGTTAGGATCAACATCAGAACTAACCACTAACCTATCCTGTACAGTAAATGTAACCCTAGTTTAATTAACTCTGAAGCCTGGAGCTTTAGAATGTGTCCTGAAACTTTCAGAATATCTACGATTTCCTCCTCCTAGACTCCGTTTTGTTCGTGCCAGGGATCGAACCCGCCACCCCCGAAAATTAGACCATAGTCCTAACCACAAGGCTATCACTACTTTTCACACTATATAATATTATAAAGGCGAAAGTTTGTATGTGTGTGTGTATATTTGTTACTCCTTCACGCCACAATGAGAGAACCAATTTGGCTGAAATTTGAAAAGGCCATAGACCATACCCAGGATTAACATACAGGCTACTTTTTATCCCGGAAAATAAGACACTATAATCTATCCCTATGCCAAATTTCACCCAAATCGGTTTAGTAGGTTTTACGTGAAAGAGTAACAAACCTCCATCCAGCCATCCATACTTACAAACTTTCGCGTTTCTAATATTAGTAGGATAGACCGCTGACATTAATATATATATAGCTACTCGTGCTGATTCACTGACTGACTGACTGACTCATTGATCACCTCTCCTGTAAAATTTTGTATGAAAAAAATTTTTTTCACTCATGGTTTTGTATAGAGGACAAAAATTCATTCAGAACAAAAATATGGAGAGAGCTGATGATTGAGGATTTTGGAGACGGGTGAGGAGCACCGGCCAGGGTATCGAAGATAGGTGGGGGGTGTTCAACCAAATGTCACTCGAAACCTCATCCAATTGGCAGAGAGCCGAAAAAAAATTCCAAAATGGCGGATTCAAGATGGCGGCCATACAAATTTCGTCGGGGTCTATCTCGGAAACTATAAAAGATGGAAGAGTGGTTTCTTGGAAAAGGGTGATCAGGACTCAAAGGTCTACTTGATGAATAGAAAAAAAATTCAAGATGGCGGATTTTTTATTTTTTCATACAAAATATATGCAAGACTTTAATACGGTTCTTTTTCAAAATTTCTGATGGTTTCGTATAGAGGACAAAAATTCATTTGGAGAAAAAATATGGAGAGACCTGATGGTTGAGGATTTCGGAGACGGGTGAGGAGCACGGCCAGGGTTTCGAAGATAGGTGGGTGGTACTCGAACAAAAGTCACTCGAAACCTCACCCAATTGGCAGAAAGCTGAAAAAAACTCCAAAATGGCGGATTCAAGATGGCGGCCATACAAATTTCGTCGGTGTCTATCTCGGATAGTATTAAAGATGGAAGAGTGGTTTCTTGGTAAAAGATGATCAGGACCCGACGGTCTACGTGATGAATAGAAAAAAAATCAAGATGGCGGATTTTTTTTTTTTCATAAAAAATATATAGCGAATTGGGAATTTTCATATGTTCGTTTTCAAAATTTCTGATGGTTCGGGGAAAAATATGGAGAGAGCTGATGATTGAGGATTTCGGAGACGGGTGAGGAGCACGGCCAGGGGATTGAAGTTAGGTGGGGGGTGCTCAAACGAAAATCACCAGAAACCTCATTCAATTGGCAGAGAGCTGAAAAAAAAATTCAAAATGGCGGATTCAAGATGGCGGCCATACAAATTTCTAAAAAGATGACCAATCCCGAAGATCTATTTGGTGAACAGAAAAACCGCGGTTCGCTTTAGCGAGCCGCGCACCCACGCGCCCTACTAGTAGAGTATATTTCTGTACAGGCCCCCGGAGAAATCCGAACGATAGTGCTCGCGGCGCGCCCCCATTTATCTCCACAATCAAACAAACGGCACGATAATGACGTTACTTACATCCCGACGTTCTTGACTTATTATACTTTATCCAAGTATTTTATCATATCATTATTATATGCCATATCTTTGGATTATTTCAACGGTTAGCAGAATATTGAGGTTTTGTGTAGGTATACGCTCTCAGTTGCTTAGCAAATCTCTTTTACTACTTAGCTACATGTTGGCCTATCACACTAATATTATAAAGCCGAAAGTTGTGTGTGTGTGTGTTTGTGTGTGTGTGTGTGTGTGTGTGTGTGTTTGTAACTCCTTCACGCCACAACCGATTTGTCTGAAATTTGATTTGGAAAATTCGTTTTTTGTTTGAAACTTGAAAGGGTATATATACCTGGGAAGTATATATACTTCCCAGGTAGTCCCATAGTCATCAGCTCAGGATCTGATGATGGGATCGTGGAGAAATCGAGGGAACTCTTCAAATTTTATAGGCACAATTGATATACTTTGTAGTGGCGTTTGAAGTCGGTTTTGTAAAAAGAATTTTTACGCTTATATTATTATGCTTTTCTACACAAAGGAGGTAAAATTAGTTAGTTTATATTTTTTAATAACACTTCTTATATTTATTTAACAAATAGTATTGATTTTAGTATATCTAATCTTATTTTGTCAAATTAAAATTGCAAATGATTCATCATAAAAATTAATCAGCAATAATAACATAGGTAGGTGTATTAATCTATAATTATATAAAAAGGCTTGTCCTGACTGACTGACTGACTGACTGACTGACTGACTGACGATCAACGCACAGCCTAAACCACTGAAGTTAGAAACTTGAAATTTTGACAGTAGGTTCCTTTTATGACGTAGGCGAGCACTAAGAAAGGATTTTTCGAAATTCGCCCCCCAAGGGGGTAAAAAGGGGGGTTAAAGTTTGTATGAAACTCCGTCATTTTTCAAGCTATACCCATAAAATTCGGTATTTAGGCTTTAAATTGAAAACAAAAAAGTAAGTGTTTCACACTTTTAAAAAATTCTACCCCCTAAGGGGTTAAATAGGGGTTGAATGTTTGTATGATAGTCCTTCGTTCTTCAAGTTATTTTTCAAGTTATGTTTATGAAACTTGATATTTTGGCTCTTGATCAAAAATAAAGAATTACGTATTTTACATATTTCGAAAATTCTCCCCCCAAGGGGGTAAAAAGGGGGGTTAAAGTTTGTATGAAACTCCGTTATTTTTCAAGCTATACCCATAAAATTCGGTACTTAGGCTTTAAATTGAAAACAAAAAAGTAGGTGTTTCACAGTTTTTAAAAATTCTACCCCCTAAGGGATTAAATAGGGGTTGAATGTTTGTATGATAGTCCTTCGTTCTTCAAGTTATGTTTATGAAACTTGATATTTTGGCTCTTGATCAAAAATAAAGAATTACGTATTTTACATTTTTTGAAAATTCTCTCCCCAAGGGGGTAAAAAGGGGAGTTTCAATATTCATAGTTAAGACAGGACAACGTCTGTCGGGTCCGCTAGTAATAAATAATTATTGGAATTAATATTTTTTCGATGCCATATGAAAAATAGTAATAATAACGAAAGTCAAAATTCAACCATAATTCATAAAATATAAATTCTATGTCAAAGTGTAGTGATTATAAATCAATTATTATTCGTTAGTTTGGTTGAAACTCAAAAACGGCTTAACTGACATAATTTTTTGTTTCTTTCATTTGCTCTAACACAGAGCTAGTTTAAAAATAAAGAAGAAAAGAAGAAAGAAGAGAAGAAGATGGCAAGAGCGAAACCGCGGAAATTTAAAAATATTCTCATGAATAAAATACTGTAACTGTATGATGATTAATTATATCATATCTAACTTCGGTCTCTAACATAAAAATATAAAGATAAAAGTCCCACTAAAAGCCCTAACTGAAAATAATGTACCCAACATTATACAGCGCTACAAATAAAAAGCATCCTATTTACTCCACTAAAAGTGACAAATGCTATCTCTCCGGGTTAAAAAGGCAAATAAACATTGTTATAAAGGACTCCTTTATCTTCCGCATCTAGTAACATTGACCGGACCGCTGTCCATCCACCCTGTATATATCATCTTTTCAACGTTTTATCACTCCACGGACGAGAGAACTCGGACAATTGCGTCAAATTGTGGATATACAAAAACGAACGGTTTTTAACACGTTCGCTGCGATATAAGGCTTAAGTGCCCGATGCATGTACTCCCGCTCTGTGCGGAGAGGAAAAGCGGTGAACTTCCTCTGGTGCGGGGCGTGTATAATGAGTATTTCTATATGTACAAAAGAGACAACTATAGGTTTGAATTTAGGACGTCAAGGGCTACTCAATAAAGCATAACAACTGTCCTAAGGTTTTTCGGCCTGATAACGCACTGACTAATATTTTTTTCGTTTCCTTGCGGGTAATAGGCCGAAAGGCCCATCATAGATCACTAGGTCGCTCCACCCGTTCCCGCACTGTTGTAGGTGATACAATTGTTCACTTCCAATTAGTGTCGTGACGTTGTTAGCGGGAATCGACGTAAATACGATAGAGCATTATTCGAGTGTTTGTTTACGTTTTTTTATAGTTATTGGTAATTATTATGTCTCGGCCAAATAAACGGTGTAGAAGAATGCTGGAATTATCGTTTCAGGGAGATAGGAACAGTGAAAGTGAAAATTCTGATATGGACAAATCGAAATGGAGAAAAGTGTTTGTAAAAAATAATTTAAAAAATAATGACTCGCAGCAAAATTGCTCAGAAATAAATATCGCCAACCCTGGACCAAGTGAGGAGGCGGAAACTGACCCACAGCTACAACGGAACCACGTGAGTAGAGGAACAGCGAGCACAATCACGATTACCGCTCCTAAAAAACGCAAGTCTAATGTTCCAGAGCCTGATACCGGCCGATTTTCTCCATTTAATTTCAAGCCGTCATTGCAATCTGATTTAGAAAATACTCCTAGAGCCCGGAAAGTACAACTGTTGAACGAAGATGACAAAGACTCAATTTACATTAGCCCTAGTACTGGTAATATTCTTCAAGTTTTAAAGAATGCCGAACCGTTACCTGTTACCCCGATTCAAAACATGAATGAGTTACCAATAAACACCCCACAACCTCTATCCGTTTTCCGTTCGCCGGCAGTCTTTAATACTAAAAACACGTCGACGTTGACAAGCAGGTGTAGTTCCGTAAGTGATATATCGTGTGCAAAATCTCTACAGTGCCCGTTAAACAATGATGCAATTGATGAATTATTAGCTGGACCAGCTTTTGAAGACCAACAAAACCAATCGTTTTTGGAAACCAGCTCTAATAATATGAATGCAGCCTCTCCAGCCCATTCCACAAATCTTGAAAGGACCGCTCGTGTTATAGGGAAACTGGGTGACATAGAACCTACCAATGAAGACCACTCGGACACGGATGAAGATTTTAACCCCGATCTTATTAGTCTTCAATCAGATACCAGTAGCACTTCAGCCAGCAGCGATTACTCGGTTTTGAGTGAAGATGATTCCGAAAATATCGAAGAAATGCAACCCAACGTAATTCCTTCAGTAGCAAATGCTAATGACGAAGATGAGTGGCAAGATATTGATGATACGATTCCTAATTTCGAAGAATTCTCTGAAAATTGTAAAATAAACATTCCAGATGATGCGGTCACACCTGAAGATTATTACAATTTATTTGTCACAAATGATATTATTGCCAAGATGGTCGTAGAAACAAATAATTATGCCCAAAAAATCTTAGCCGGTAGCCAACTTAAGCCCAAATCACGAGTTCGAGCTTGGATTCCTACAAATCTAGATGAAATGAAAAAATTTTTGGGCGTGGTTATGGTGATGGGTTTAGTAAAACTACCACACATAAATGATTACTGGTCGAGAAAGAGTATTTACCGAAATCAGTATGTAGTGTCAGCTATAAAGAGAGACCGATTTCTGCTAATTTTGAAATTTTGGCACTTTAGTCAAGAGGATCCGGATGACAAAAATAAACTTTCTAAAATTAAAGATGTGTTTTCTATGCTGCTTCAGAGATTTCAAACGGTCTTAATACCCGGAAAGTATTTAGTAATCGACGAAACTATGATCCCATGGCGGGGACGGTTAAAATTTCGACAGTATTTAAAAGCCAAGTCCCATAAATACGGAGTGAAGCTGTACAAATTATGTACGCCGGACGGGTATACTTTCAATGTGAATGTTTATACTGGCAAGGGTGATAATGGTAGAGAATTAAATCACGGAAAAGAGACTGTTATGAGATTAATAAGGGGCCTTGAAAATGAAGGAAGAACCGTAGTGACTGATAATTTCTATAATTCAATAGATCTTGCAGAGGAGCTTTTATGTAAAAAAACATTCCTTTGTGGTACTTTGCGCCCAAATCGGAAAGGTCTCCCAAAACGTATAATAGCCTCAAAACTGAAAAAAGGCGAAATAACTGGTGTAATGAATGAGAATGGGGTTCGAATTATAAAATGGGTGGATAAGAGACCAGTAAATATGATTTCTACATGTCGGGATCATGATTTGGCGATAAAGGACACTGGCAAGATAAGACGTATTACCGGAGAAGCAATTAAAAAACCACAGTGCGTCATAACCTACAATGACAATAAAAAGGGTATAGACTTCAGTGACCAGATGTCGTCCTACTATACAACCCTAAAGAGAGGAATCAAGTGGTTTCGGAAAGTCATGCTTGAATTGCTATTTGGGACAGCATTGGTCAATAGCTGGGTGGTGTATAATATTCGGCAGCCAAATCCAATATCAAAGAAAGATTTCGTCGAAGCAATCATAGCAGCATATACGAAAACGCCAATAACGGAATCTAACCCAGGTAAGTTTATTATTTCAATAAATACACGTAAAGTCAACCGAGGCAAATGCAACTGTGAGGGTAACATTAGATATGTTACCCTCACAAATGCAACTGTGAGGGTAACATTAGATATGTTACCCTCACAGTTGCATTTGCCTCGCTTGCTCATTTTTTTATTTATTAATTAAAATTGCTCTTTATTTAATTTATTTTAACCTCCTGACCCCGAGAGGTATGATTGACCGCCAATTTACATGAAATTTTGAATAGTTAGTCTATATAATGTAAAATGTGAGGGAAAAATAGTGAAAAAAATCTTAACCCACGGAAAGTGGGTTTTCTCGATGTCCTATACATAGGACATGCGGTGTTAAGTAATACCATAGAAATATGGATTAAAAGACTAAAAACCTAAAATTGTAGTTAAAATTATATATTCATAGTATAAAAAATATTTAAAATTTAAAAAATTATTTGTAAAAAATCATTCCATAATTTATTTTATTTACTTTCAGATTGTCAAAATGATGTTCCCTTGAAGAAAAAACACACCTTCGAAAAAAAAGGCGAGAAGAGGAGAATTTGTGCTGGATGCTACCAAAAGCTGCGTGGTACACTCAGCAGCCGAGAAGCAAATAAAAAAGTAAAGAAAATAAAATCTTTCTGCGTAGAATGTAAGAAAGGATACTGCCTGCCATGTTTCTATAAAACTCACATGTAAAATTAATGAATTTTTCACATATAATGTAAAAAATAATGTTTTAAGTATAAAAGCTGTCTGTCTTGTTTTTAAGTATAAAACAATTTCTTTGTTTCTTTAATAAATGACGTAAAAATAATATGTCGATAACTTACTTCCCATCACTAATACTTCCTGAAATAAACCTATAATTCAGTGCGGCATCGGGTTTCAAGGCCTTACATGTATTCTTGTATATATCTCTCAAGTAAATAGTAGGAACCCGGGGCGAAGCAAGCACTATAACCAACAACTCATCGACCATCGATATTGATTGGTAGGTATCCAAATTTTTACATTTTCGCATAGTTATAGTCATTTATATCTGTCGATACCTTACTAGGTCAATGAGCCCCATATCGCCGCAGCGTAAACTTTGAGTACCAGGCCAATCGGCCAGTTAACGCACTATATATAAAAACGCCAGTTTTGGTCCCGCAGCGAACGTGTTAAAAGGGGACCGTCGAGAATGTTCGTGGTTTTGATGCGTGGGGTAAAATTTTACCTTTTTCGTTTCGGAAGGATCAGGGAATTATTATCCGAAAAAAAGAATGCTACCATTAAATATATTAATTATTTTATTTATATTCACTAGATGATGCCCGCGACTTCGTTCGCGTGGATTTAGTGTTTAAAACCCTGCGGGAACTCTTTGATTTTCCGGGATAAAAAGTAGCCTAGGTCACTCTCCAGGTCCAAAATCACGCCGATCCGTAGCTCTGTTGCAGCGGGATGTTCTGTTGACGGAAAAACCAATAAACAAACACATCGTCACTTTCGCATTTTTTACTACGGTGTTGTAGAGAAGGTCATATCGCATGCGACGTAAAAGCTCTTAACTTTATATTTGTGGAAGAATTTGCTAATCTACGCTCGATTAAGAAAGACATTTTCCATATTGATGAAATTGGGCCTTACAAAAATAACATTAATCAGCTACCTGAACAACAACTAAAACCAAATCAAATCCACCCCCTCACAAATCCCAGCTATCTACAAAATGCATACACAACTATGAAATTTTATACGGTCAGTTTAAAGTTATCCTACGTATATCGTTGGAATTTGAATTCTACTACAACGTATTAGAGTGTAAGTGTAGTTGCAAATCTGTATACATTGTGTCGTCCGCATTTTCTCCGGTTTTCTACACGGTTACCTCTCGAGGCACTCAATGATGTACATGAATAGAGTGTCCGGCGTAGGTCTTTTCATCGTTTATCGTATGGCACGGACGAGGGAGTACAATCGGTACGAGGATTGAATACTTTGTTCAGGTGAGTCTGAGTAGTATGTAAATATGTGTGCTTCTTTTAAATTATACCTACCGTGGGTTGCTTAATAATAATGTCCCACCGACCGAAGTCACGGCGGCCAGTTTCCATAGAGATTATCTGGTGGGAGGCTTTGGCCGTGGCTAGTTACCACCCTACCGTCAAAGACGTGCCGCCAAGCGATTTAGCGTTCCGGTACGATGGCGTGTAGAAACCGATAAGGGGTATGGGTTGAATTTACACTGCTATACCCCTTCCAAGTTAGCCCGCTACCATCTTAGACTGCATCGTCACTTACCATCAGGTGAGATCGCAGTCAAGGCTATCTTGTCATCGAATAAAAAAAAAAAAAAAAAAAGATTAGTCATCTGCGCGGGCTATGGTGCACAAGTGTGTGTGCAAACGCACTGTAGAATCTCCATCGCTCGCCAAGTGATGATGAGTAAACCGACCATGTTTCGGATCCATAAGCCATCAAAAGGGAAGCTGCTTATACAAGGAAGGTAACAACAACAGCTACAAAGGTACTTAATTTTTAGTCGCATGCCTACGATCTCGCCTTTGCGTAGACCAATCAAAATTACGGTTGCAATTAAGATACCAAATGTACTAGGAAATTCAGTTGCTAAAGCGACAAAATTTATCATAATGCATCTTTAAATACAAGTTTAATTATCAAGACTACCGCAAAAATTTGTATCAGCAACATTCTAGTTAGTAGAAGTCAATACAAAGAATTTAAATTTGGAACAAGGGATTTGCTCAGGTTAATTCCTACCGTCAAAGACGTGTCGCCAAGCGATTCAGCGTTCCGACACCATCGTGCCGTGTATCGTGGCGTGTAGAGACCGATTAGGGGTGCAGGTTGAAATACACTGCCATACGCGTTCCAATTTAGCCTGCTACCATCTTAGACTGCATCGTCACTTACCAGGTGAACTCGTAGTCAAGGACTATCTTGTCAATGAATTAAAAAAAATCCCAATATTCATCCAGCTTTATTATATTTTATTTCATAATTATATTTTGCTACAGAAAAAGTTTTGAACATGACCTAATCTTATCTTTTATTAAATGTGTTGATGTACAAAAATAGGCTTATAATAGCAAGGCTTGGTTCATTAATGATAATAAAGGGGTGTATCGTGTCCATCAATGTTAGTTTTCACGTGACCCAAATAGCGGTATGGTTTTATGTTATTAGCTACAATAAAGTCATTAAACAATATGGGGTCATAGCTCATATGGTATAATAAAACTGGTCAAGTGAATGACCACAAAGTTATTAATGTTTTATAGCGCGCTTTATTGTATTAAAAATTTTATAATTATCTTTTGCATCTTTTTAGAATTTAGATTAACGTGAAAGGTTTTAATTGAATATCACACCGGATACACCATAAGCGTTGTATTAAACTTTGAGTACATGGATTACACCTACCTACAAGCGTCAGGATTTACCGACATTTCAAATTATATTGTTACTAGTTGATGCCCGCGGCTTCGCTCTTGTGGATTAAGTTTATAAAATCCCCCGGAAACTCTTTGATTTTCCGAGATAAAAAGTCCTATGACCTATGTCACTCTACTGGTCCTTAACTATACCGATATAAAAAATCATGTCCATCCATTGCTTTGTTGCGGCGTGATTAAAGAACTAACTAACAAACAAACACACTTCGCATTTATAATATTAGTAAAGATTCATTACTGAATTTAAAATTACATTGTAGCTATGTAAACATACTGCAGTTTTTACTATTTCAGTAAATTTTAAAACCCTATAATGAAATCCGTCATGAAATGGAAATCTAATTTTACAAAAACAAAACTTTCTAAAGCTTACATTCCGTTGTAATCTTCCTCATCCTTATAGAAATATACCTGAAAAAGAAAACGAAACAATATTAAGAACAGTCACAAATAAAAATGACGTGTTTAATCTATAATTAAACATAAAAGAGAAAACATTCAAATAACGCGATATTAATAATTCAAAACGCGTTTAACGTTTCCTTTTGAGTGTAGGCACAAGTTCTTATACTTTTTCATTTTGTTGAAATACAACCTTCGCACACGGCCGTCTCGCTTATACAACGGGCCGGGGAGTTGTAAATCATTTTAATAATTGATCCGTTGGAAATATTCACGATTTTCTAGCAGAAAGTGTACTGAGGAAAATAGATGAAAAACGCTCCGGCCCTCAGTATTTTCCGTCAGACTGTTTCAATCTTGCTAAGATTAAATCCGGTATGTAAATAGTACCCTCAGTAACTGTTGCCGTAAGATTGAAGAAACAAATAATTAAAACTTCAGTATATTAGTAACCATTTAAAAATAGTTCGATTTGTTTTCTTTTTGGTCAGAGTCCACTATGAAAGACTACTGAACGGATTATATTAGTAAAATTAAACCTACCATTGCAAATGTATATATTTTTTTAAATATACATATAGACTAGCGCTTGACTGATCTTACCTGATGATAAGATGAAGATGCAGCCTAAGATGGTGCGCGCTTGCCTTTAAGACACTCTTTATTAAAATCTTTAAAAGAAGAGTGAAGTTATAGTTAGTTGGAAAAACGAAAGCCCGAAGGCCATTCCAAATTTTTGCGGTGCGTATTTGAGAGAATGCGAGATCGTGTTTCGACCACGTAGCATTGCAAATTATCCTACTATCCTACTAATATTATAAAACCGAAAGTTTGTGTATGTATGTTTGTTACTCCTTCACGCCACAACGAATGAACCGATTTGGCTGAAATTTGAAATGGAGATAGCTCATACCCAGGATTAAAACATAGGCTACATTTTATCCCGTAAAATTACAGAGTTCCCATGAGAATTGAAAAACCTTGATCCACGCGGACGAAGTCGCGGGCATCAACTAGTATCAAATAAATAGTACAAAAACATATATTGTGATATAATATACTCGTACATATATTGTGATATTATGTGTTCTGTGAGCTGTTAGAGAGAAAAAGAGACGCATAGTCATACCACACAATAACCAAGTGACGACCACGTCCGCTGTCAAGAATAGTATAGAATAGAATGAATTTATAGGAGCGAAACAACTAAAAGGAAGAAAACATTGTGATATACTATTTCTTTGTTTCAATGTTGTATAACTTTTTATCGTTTCTAGTTTTATAGTTCATTTTCTCCTTAGTTATTATTTTGATCTCAAGAGACATTGTACTAAAGAAACACATTTGGTAAAGGATATAATGCTATATTTCTGTGCAAAAATGTTTCAAAAGAAAAGGAACAGTATTGCTGCTCTTTGTTATTGAAAATCAAAAACTAATGAAAATAAAAAAATATGTCACGGTTCCGCAACGCAGCGTTTTTTTTATATGAATAGGCGGCAAACGAGCAATCTGGTCACTTGATGTTATGTGATTATCGCCGCCCATGGACACTTGTAATACCAGAGGCACCACCAATGCGTTGCCGGCTTTTCAGGAATTTATTATAACCTCATATTGTAGTTAAGTTATTTTCTTAGAATGATTAAGTAATTGTAAGTATTAGTAAGGAGGTACTATGTTTACGTGAGCTATATCATATGTACCATTTTTACGTCTTTTTTGACCATTATTCATGAATTTAAGATTTTTATTCAAGAACGCATACTTTACTATCAAATGCATTTCCTTAAAGAATTTCCTTGGAGACAGGAAACTGTGACGTTATATTATCTTCTAGGTTGCTATTCCGTATATTGCATTTGAATTTTTAAAATGCTATTTTATTATGCTACATTCATATTTATGTAGAGGTTATTACCGAGATCACGGTGTGTTGCGGCGTCGCTACGGCGTCCTATGTTCATTTAAGTCAACCTTTTGTTAGTGGATTTCAACGTATCTCGATTTTCACAATCACCTTACTTACTGAGTCTAATAGATATGCAAAGCTGGAACGAGCAATCAGTATTAGAGTTAATAAGTAGGTAAGTACATTTAAGTATTTTTCCGGAGTTGCCATCTGCCGATCTAAAGAAAATAGACTAACAGCAATTGACCGTTAATTCATAATTTGCATAACAATAGGAGGGAAATGTATAAAATGAGGACTTTGCCTCGACATAAAAATCTCTTGTAGTCAAATTGATTTCTCGAAACCTGGATTCTTTTCTTTATATTCGTTTGGAAGACTTTTAGAAGAATAGCTTTTAATTAAACCTTTAGATATGCTATAAAAAGACAAAGATTATAGTTAAGTTTCGACATTATTTTGATACTCAGGTCATCATAATCAAAGACTGTCACAAATATGAAAATTACGTATTTATTTTATTTTACTTCTTTTTATAATTTATGTAGAATTCGATTCCCCATTCCCTCGAAGCATAAGGGACAATAGTACAAAAAAAAAACCTTCAATGTCGGTTTATCTACGTTACGTCGTGTTACGCTGCTTATGTAACGTGATTAACATAAATTATGCACTTTCTTACTTAAGAGCTTAAGAGTAAAAGAAACTAAAAAACGGAAACGAAAATGGATATTTATAGTTCTCGTGAAATGACAGCAGGGGAAATATTTTTGTAAATGTAGATATCAAGTGACAAAAGGTGATATTTTGTTTGGTTAGCTAATGGTGACCTTCATGCGGAAGGAAATGAGCGGTGCCTACAACCATTAAGTAACAAAGCTGCTGAAAATTCAAATATAAATGTCAAACAGTTTTATTATTAGGTGCTAAGGATTTGGCTTGACGCTAGCGGGTCACCTGATATTAAGTGATTACCGTCGCCCATTAACACTTGTAGTACCAGAGGCACCACCAATACGTTTCCGGCTTTTCAAGAATTTATTGATCCACCCGCGCCCCTTGAATAACCCCATATTGTAATTAAGTGGGAACACCGTCGAAGGGAGATGATTTCACAATTTGGTAGTAGGTGGAAAAAAATATCTGGAGCAACGGATGGTCGAAGTGCTCCAGGCACCTAGGTGCGGTTGTAGAAGTTAGAGGGTGGAATAAGATCAAATAACTCTTCAGAACACTCTCCGTTATATAGCCCCGTTATATATACAATTGATTGAATCGTTTTGTCTTTAATGTTGCATGCTGTAATTTTATAATTTACTAGAAGCCAGCGCCGACTTCGTCCAGGTTGAAAATTTAAATATTTGTTTAAAAAATATCAAAATTTGAAAGATAGAAATGGTTACTGTAAGTTATCCTTAGAAGCTAGACATATGCTATCGCGGACTTTTTTTTAGAACTTTTTAAGAGGAACAATTCATCCATACATCATTTTCATCCAATAACAGTATATGACCCAGCGCACGCCTTGAAAACGTTTGAGAGTCAAAAATTTTTCCGACTTCTTTAACAAATTTGCACATAATATCTAGCCATAATACATTTATGTGCATAATATATAGCCTATAACCATCTGGAATTATGTACCTTTGAAATGGTGAAAGAATTTTTTAAATAGGTGCGGTGGTTCCAAAGTTTGCTCCGGACATACATACAAACTCACAAAATTCGCGCTCTCTCTTTATTATAATAGATAGATGTGCTGTTAATCGTTAAAAACTGGTCTGGTCTGGGGGTCTCTGCCAACACTGCGCAATGCAAGGCAACAAAACCACTTGAAAATCAACATTAAAAAAAATAAGCAAACGTAATGGTTCATTGCGTACATCAATTTCACAACGTCATTCAAACTTTGATCTTATCGAATACAAAAAAGTCCCTGCCAGATGGCATCTGGCTCGGGCTCTCTATTTAATAAAAAATAAACTTCAGTTTTGGAACTCGGTACTGTGAAATCCATATTTTAATCTCAAGTTAGATAATATTAGTAAAATTCCTTGATGTATAAGCACTCGACGCTGGAGGGTCCAAAAGTTTGGCGAACTCAATAAACTTGAATTATGACTCCGGCGAAGATTTACGTCTAAGAGATTGACTGTATTCGTTAGGCCGTTGCGAATAAAGACCGCTATTAAAGGCGCTTTATACTTACCTATTTCGTGAATGATGCTCTCCTAAAATGGAGAAATCTCTTACGACACGCGTTTGTTGTTCAAGTTTATGTTAATTTGACTTTCTTTATTATATTTTACGAGATTTCCGATGTTTAATACAAGTACTTTTAAAATTTGTGTAAGAACGAAATTTTAATAGAAATGATTTAATTTTAGTTTCAAATTTAAATTCAAAATTTATTTATTTCATGTAGGCTCACTTGTAGCTCTTATGACACGTCATAAATCTACCACTACTACTAGTGTAATTTATACTGTGATTGTGTCATTGACTTTTTTCATGGACCAGTTACAGCAATAGTAGTATGTAAAATATGCGTAATTATAAATTTTTTTTTTTTTTTTACAAATTATGAATTTATTTTATTTATTTTCTGAATCAATTTCTTGTGTATTGCAATCATTAATTAAATATAATCAACAAACTTATAAAAATTTATAAATTTCACAAGTTATAAAAAACCTTTTTACAGGGGCCATCCAAGCAAAATTGACCTGTTAAATCGACTTTTTAAACCAGTTTTAATCAGCGCACAAAACTGATTTCTGTTTAATTTTACTTCAAATATTGACGATTCGGGGAGCCAAAAAATAAGTTTAAGATTTTCTCTTCTGACCCGGGGCCTATCTCAAAAGCGGCTTAGCATCAAAAGCTTAAACTTAATTTCAGTCATAAACAATGACAGGTTTCACTAAGAACATTTTCGGATTTTAGTATGCCTCTGATCGAGAGTTTCATATTTATTCCCTTTGCTGGGGAGACCCTGAGACCATGGAGTCTAAGTGCAAAAATTTTTTTACGAGACGTTTCACCGCGGTTAATTGCCTCATCTGATGACAGAAGGGCTGGCTCATTTTTTGCACAACGGATCAGCCTAGCTGTCCAGCTCGGTAACGCAGCCAGTATTCTTGGCACCATTCCAAGCGGGCATAATTTGTATAGTAATTAGATTAGTTTAGCTATAAGTTTTATTGTAACATTTTAATTAATAATAATAAAAAAAAGTATGTATAACTAGACGATGCCCGCGACTTCGTAGGCGTGGATAAAGGTTTTTTGATTCCTGCGGGAATTCTGTAATTTTCCGGGATAAAAAGTAGCCTATATTTTAATCCTGGGTATGAGCTACCTCCATTTCAAATTTCAGCCAAATCGGTTCATTCGATGTGGCGTGAAGGAGTAACAAACATACACACACACACACACACACACACACACACACATACAAACTTTCGGCTTTATAATATTAGTGTGATGTGATAGTGTGATGTGATGTGATGTGATGTGATAAATCAATGTAATAGTAAGTATAAATTACGTACCTATTCAGATTGACTCTGCGTGTAGAAAAGGCCACCCGTGGGAAGCTAGGCCTGGTGAGCTAGCTTAAAATAAAATTCAGTGAACATAGCTCTTGAGTTATGCGCCGTTCACTAAGTCATGCGATAAATTATAAAGCATGAAATATTCAGAACGCTTTATGCCCTGGTGTGAAAAACTAGGGTAATCCCGCCACTTTACCAGTTTAATCAGCTACGGATTATATGGGTTTTATAGATAATGATATCGAGCAGAATTTTAAATAGGTTTAAAATTATATTACACATGACAGTTTATTTTTAATATTATTTCATTTTTTTGCTTAAAAATAAATTGTTTTTTCACTAAACCTAGTCAAAAGTACTGACCCCTAGGGATAAGTACTTTTGATATGGTTTAAACTTTTAAATTAGTTAAGAATGGGAAAGAATGACTAAACTTATCCTGTCAGAATGCAAAGATTTAACACATCTAAAACCAATTTCACTTTGCCTTTTTTCCTATTTGTCTATATCTATACCTACTACAAAATATTTAAGCGTTAAGGAAAATTAATATTGCAGTGCAAGCTATACGAGTATTCCGCGAACAGTTAATTACTAGCTCATGAGTGCAGTGAAGCATTAAGCTCATAACAGTGTATTGGAGCTTATTCTGATTGAATCGGCAAACTGGCGATTTTATAATTTTTCGCACTACAGAAGTAATCTTTTCACCCCTCACAAAAAGATTAAAATAATGAAATTAAAATAATGAATGTTTGAACACTGATAACCGAATCCGGTAATCAACTAGGGTTGTGTTTCCAATTTACGCTTCCACTGCGTGAGACGTCTGAGCGGGACTCTGCAGTGACTAAACATCGTGCTTCCAACTTCGCTTCTCCTGCGTGGGCCGAGTGTGTGGGATTCAACAATCGTCAACTCTACCCCATTAAACTTTTTTTCTGCGCAGCGTATTTCCACTCGACTTGACCAATCGACCACGAAGAACTCCTTAAAAAGCTAAATATAAAGAACGTAAATCGTAAAAAATTGTGAAAAATAGTTTTATATTTGTGCTTTTTGGTGTTGAAATCCTAGGGTCATGGGACGAAAATCCTTTTTTAAGGATCTAACTCTATCTACTAGTAACTGGGCTGAATATTAATGCTGAGATCTACAGAGCGTGCTCTGACTCAGCTCAGACTTAAGATAGAGGTTAAAACGTGACACAAATATTCTTTTACATAAATCTTTCTCGTTTTAACTCTGTCTTGAGGCTGAACTGGGTGAGAATGCAGCCTAAGAATAGATAACTTAGCCAACATATAAGATTGACCAATCAACGGGCTAACGCAGCCAACGTTCTGGGCACATTTCCTCGTCCCAGTGGTTTAGATGATATTTATATAACAAAAGTATAGGTATGTGCCCTACACGCCTATTTATTTCAACGTCTGTAACTTAACCATTTATTGGTAGTCATAATAAAACCAAGAGTTATGTCAAGTTTTTCGAAGTCACCCCCATATAAATCGCATCACGTACATGTAGTTTTATTGTCGCTCAGTGTATATCCATCGAAGGGATGCTCCTATTACATTTCAGTTCAATGACTTCTGTAAGAATAACTTGGATTGCTTTTTTTACTGCTGCTAGAGTTTACTTTTTTACGGTAAAGGTAAATGCATGAATTTTTTCAGTTAAATCTCTATATCTGCCGATATCTAAATATTGCCTGCCTATATTTATTGTCTAGATCAGTGCTATGACTAAACCCTAAACCCTAAAAATTATTTCCGAGTACAGAATTATCTTAATCTTTCCTTATATAAATCTGCCTGTAAAGTCCCATCAAAATCGGTTCAGGCCTTTCAGAGATTAGCATAGACAAACACACGGATATATACAAAAATTTAAAAAATATTGTTTGGGTTGAGCTATCTTTTCGTGTTTCCTTTCGTATCGTGTTTTAATAAAACAAATTTTATTTCGAGATTACTCCAGACATTCCAGTTTTATTAATTTGTAGAGATAACAATATACTGTATACCTAAGCATTACACTAGATCCTTCATTAAAACTTTCCTATGTAATCCAATCTACTGAAAATTTAGTTTTGTGTACCTAAGCATTAAACTAGGATTGAGACTTGGTTATTTGACGTTCATTGAAATTGAAAATTGAATGTCAATTTGTACGCCGAAGCGTGAAGCAAAGTGCTATCGATTGAAAATAATAAAGTCGTGACAACGAAACTCAATGGACAGGACATAAATAAACGTAAATTGATTAAAAACAATCCCGACATGTGAATCTATGGCCCGACTATATACCGTATATACCTGACAGCTTGTTATTGTTCTTTAAATTCACGAAGGCTCGTGGCTCATGGTTGTGTGTGTGTCGTAGCTGTATAAGTGCGCTTGACCGCTCCCACCTATGCTCCTGACAGGCACACACACTTACGCGATGTGTATTCCGCGACGTAACCACAAGAAAAGCGTCCGGAAATTCTTGAGATAAACGTACTAACCTACTTACAAATTTTTGAATCTTAGAACCTAATAACTAACATATTATCAATAATACAATATTATAACTTATTATTTTGTGTACTCTCACGGGAATGTTATATTATTATTGGTTCGATGTTATATCGCTATAATAACATGCAGAAGAACTGCATTCTAAATATAATATGCAGTGAAATAGTAGATACCTGTAGCAACGTGGTGGCTTAACCCACGAAGCCATTTTAATCTTTTGCCGTACGGTGAGTGTTATGTGTTTTGTGTTAGGTACATAAGAACACTAATAAACATTGACTTATATTATGCTAATAAATAAGGTGGTTTTACGCCTGAATAATTAAGTAAATAATTTTATATTATTTGGTCATTAATTTGATATGTGAAAAAATGTTAACTTTTTATGAAAGTGTGTTGGTTTTTTCTTCAATCACGTAGCGACGAAGCAACCGATCGAACTTATTTTCATAGGTATAGCAAAGGATTTGGAGAGTGACCGATAATTTTTTGTCAATTTTTTAAACGCCGTAAAGCACATTGACCCTACAGGATTTTTAAGAAACGGATAAAGTCGCGGTTAAAAGGTCATAAAGAAATATTAAAGCCAGATTTAAATTTTAATTAATTTCTAAAGACATCGTTGGAATTACAGTTTTTATTAATAAAATAGATGCGAGTTCGCTAAAATAAAGAAAATTTCCAGTATGTTTTACAAGTCTGAAGTCGCACCAATTGTGAGTCGACCCTTACAACCAAGCACTGATTTGACAACGCCGTTTGTTTCAAGTGTCTCCGGCGAGAACCATTGCTTTCAGGCTGTATTTTATTTGTAATTGAATCCATTTTCAACACTCGACATTAAAAGTGCTTAACTTAAAATTTTAATTAAGAATGGATAATAATCTCGCAAGCACCCGTTCCATAATTTGGAATGTCTCGTTTATTAAGATGTAGTATAATAAAATCATCGTAGGTATTTAAATTATAACAACATAAAAAGATAAAAATAACTAATCCGATTTTAAGTTTTTCATTTGTAATAAGAGAATTCTCTTAAATGAACGCATATAAAATGTTCACGCCTTAGAAGGAGGTGGTAAATAAAGAAAATGAGCAAAACGCAGATCTATAAAAATATTTGGTGAGCCTAAAAGTTTTATTTTCTCCTTTATTTTCCTGGGGGTTTCGCCAATACTGACTATGAAACGATATAGGTAATCTAACCTATTCTAAGCCTAAAAGTTAGCACGTACAAAAACTATTAAATATCATTAAGATACATTTTATTTATTACTTTTTACTTAAACCGATAAAGATTCTCGTGAAATAGATTTAAAATTTACCGTTTGAGAAGGTTCCGTTCGTTACGGATTTTCATCTTAGCTCATAATAGGATAAAGTTTCGGAACACAAGCCGAAAGTTAAATTAGTCTTCCGATTTCTGTCATTTTGGACAAAATTACGTACTTCCAAAGACGTCATACAAATTGACGTGAGGTGATAAATGTGATTGAATGTAACTAATAAAAAATTATAGCACAATAAAGTAAACGAGTAGTTACTAATAATATTTTTAATTTGAAAGTGTGTTTGTTTGTCCTTCATTCATGCCTCAACAGAGCTATGGATCGACGTGATTATTTGCATGATTATAGTTAAGGACCTTTAGAGTGGCATAGGTGATTTTTATTTGGGAAAAATAAAGGGTTCTCGCGAGAATATTATATTAAACTCCACGCGGGCGGAATCGCAAACTTTATCTATGTGGCACAAGCTAATAATAATTAATCATTGCACCTGCTAATTCTATAATACTTCCCATAGTGCCATACTTCCCTTATCTCCCCTTCTAAATGCCATGGGCGACAGTGATTGCCATCACACCACACGCCTATTCGTTAGTGAGTTTATAGCAGCAAAAAGTTCATGTAAAAGTTTCAAACAAAGGTTAAATTTCAATTGCACATAACAAACAACAGCCTAACTTAAAAGTGCAATCAATATTTTCCATTACTGTCTTTTTTCTATGCAACAAAGCTCAATATTTGCCAACTCTATTCCAATCCAGCTCGAAGGGTAAACAATATATTTGTTTTTATCTTTACGATACTATACCGATATGATTTATCGTATTCATCAAATATTACAATAATTTTATGTTAACTCGATTCATATTTTATTAAATACTAGCTGATGCCCGCGACTTCGTTCGCGTAGATTGAGGGTTTTTATTCCCGCGGGAACTCTTTAATTTTCCGGGATAAAAAGTAGCCTATGTGCTATTCCAGACTATAATCTATCGCTGTGCCAAATTTCAGCCAAATCGGTTCAGTCGTTGCGACGTGATTGAGTAACAAACATCCACACTTTCACATTTATAATATTAGTAGGATCAAAATAAATTAGCTTCTGAGTGTACAGAAACTTAGACTGATCTGGAAAAAATTATATTATATTATGTTGTTTCAGTATATATAAACAGATTTAGGTATACCCTAGAGTAACAAAGAGAACCCAGTTCACTTGGTGTATACTATTAATTCTACAACGGGGTCATTTTTGAAGGAATGTTTGAATTTTCCATGAACCATTTTCGCTCTCTTCACACCTTTCTTCGCTAAAACAAACGTTCACATCACCTAGATGGCAATCTTCTACATTACGTTGTTTTAGGTCATATATACTGTGTTCATTCAAAACTACCGTACGGTAATTTTATGGTAGATAAATTCCTTAAGAGCTGGCAATGCGTAGATGATTCCTCAGGTGCTGCAAATTTTCATGAGCAAACGTGATCATTTATCATCAGCTAATTTCCTCACGATATATGTAAATAAGTATCGAATGTATTTACGTCACGAATGTCGTATGATATAAAAGTGATTAATGTATGTTCGTATATTGTCTAACGAGTTCATGAATGTCAGGTAGTTTGCTTGCGTGTGACTAATTGTTGGTCGTTGTTTCCGACTCGACTCATTGAAAATGTATCGGACTTTTATTAACATGCCCATTTTTAAAATATTCCTTTTACTTTGTTCTGGCTATTAATTAAAAATATAAGTGTAGGTTGGTTATAGTTGTTAGGCTCTTTATTTTTGTTGTTTTACTCTTTGCTTAAAATGTATTATTTATGGGTAGTTTGAAGAACTTAAAATTATTTATTCCAGGTATCCTTTACATCGATATGAACTCGTTTTTTTTTTTTTTAATTTTAAACGAATTGAAATTTTTCGTTTTATTTTTTAGTATAGGTTTTATTTTTAGTTCACAAATCGCGCTGCTTCTTTTCAAAGGCACTACCAATCAAGATGCTACTCGTATACTTTATAGTTTTAATGCATATTGTTTTATTAAGAAGCCTGAGGCAAGTTGAAACAGCCTTTCAGTTTGAGCTGCTGCTTCCTCGAACTGCTATAGGTACTTAACAAAGAAAATTCTACGAATACATAATATATACTTGTGGATGAATATCCCCTGAAGATATTTTTATAATTTATCAAAATGCACGAAGCGATTTTCATTTATTATAATCCTTTATTACTATCGGATAAACTTACGTGCTAGTGTGGTGGTGTCGTGGTGATATAAAACTGTAAAAATATGTATTAATTTTTAATACCTCAGTTGTTTCAAAAAGAATAAAAGGATATACAAAACTAAATTTAAAGGCCAGCGCATACGAGTGGAGCCAAGGCCCAGAATATTTAAGTTTCTGCTACAGCTTTATTTGTATGGGAATACGGTGGAAACTTTAATGAAAACTATGTATTTTACAAACCGCGCCCTGACGAGTCCAGATTAGATAATGCGTTTTTAGTTTCAATGTTTTATTTTATTTTCAATTATTGTAGTAGATAAAAGAAAATAGGACTCCGTTTGAGTTATCATCGTTTAGATATAGATGACACAGTCGTCTGTTTGTCTTACTCCTAGCCCCTAGCCTAGGTGTAAGACCTAAAACTAAAAAAAAAAAAGTTCATAATAAGGTTCCCTGTAAAACAAATGAGAACATTTTAATAAGATATTCCGTATTCCTAACTCACTCAAATGAAGACTTCGGCTACGTGTAATAACGTATGAACCTAAAGTAAAGAGATAAACCTTGTTCACGCGAAAGTTTTAAAGCTTTTCAACGGCAAATGAAGTTTTAATCCTTATTGAGCCGGGAATGTATGTATGTGGTGGGAATCCTTTTTGAATTTATCTTGTACAGCGCTTCTCAAAGTGTAAAGCGTACGACTAAGAGACCATTCCGGAATACGATAAAAGCATTTTTTCGCGATGCCAACAGACTCCGGTCGGTAGCATGGCGTGAATATCAATTAGAAAACTACCCGTTCGACATTGATCGAGTCCATTATTATATCCTATATCCTATTCTATGATATTGTACTTTTCATCACTTATTCATCATAAGTCATCATTATTTTCATGAATAGTGATGACTTATGGATCCGAAACATGGTCGCTTACTTTGGGCCTCATAAGAAGGCTCAAGATCACTCTTCGGGCGATGGAGAGAGCTACGCTCGGAGTATCCCTGCGAGATCAAATCAGAAATGAGGAGATCCGTAGGAGAACCAAAGTCACCGACATAGCTCATCGAGTCGCGAAGCTGAAGTGGAAATGGGCGGGGCACATAGTTCGAAGAGCTGGTGGTCGATGGGGTCCCAAGGTGCTGGAGTACGACCCCGCACCGGTAAGCGCAGTGTTGGCAGCCTCCCCCCTAGGTGGACCGACGATATCAAACGAGTCGCTGGGAACCGCTGGATTCAGGCGGACCGAGAACTGTGGAAGTCCATGCAAGAGACCTATGTCCAGCAGTGGACGTATATCGGTCGATAAAGAAGAAGAAGAAGAGAATAGTGATGGTCTAGTGGTTAGGACTGCGGTTTCATATTCGGGGTTCGATCCCGGATCTCAGATTTTTCACAGTTATGTGCGTGTATACAATTAACTATCACATTCTTCAACGGTGAAGGATAAGATCGTGAAGAAAACCTGACCTGAAAGTTCTCCATAATGTTCTGATTTTCTACTCTAGTGAACTATGCCTATAACCCTTCTCTCTAGTGGAGACCTGCACTCAGTAGTGAGCCCTTAATGAGTTGCTGATGATGATTATCCTATGATGAGTAAATTGCTGCGCCTAAATATCTACAGTTTAATTGCACAAACGTGCGATGACCGAACCACGTCGTAATTGCTTTCTATTAAGATGAATTCCACCATAGAGATGTCAAGCAAAAATGAACCTAAGTTATCTATTAAAATTGCCAGAAAATTCTCGAAATTGCTCAGCTTATTTGAGCATTTAGTACAAGTTTGAAATAACTTAATCTTTAAGGTTACCTACTTAATTATTTTTGTTGTTCATTGTTTTGAGATTCCTTTATTTCTTAAGGAAGCAACTTTATTAATTAAAGAGCAACTGAAAGATCATAGAAAGATCTAAAAATATAATTTGCTAAAAAAATAATAATTCATTTGAAATAGAAATAAAAATAATAATATAATTATTTTTCAAAACCGACTTCGAACGCCGCTACCGTGCCGCCGTACCGCCTATTGTGCCTATAAAATTTGAAGTGTTACTTCGATTTCTACAGGATCCCATTATCAGATCCTGACCTGATGAATTTGGGACCACCTGGGAAGTATACCCTTTCAACTAAAAAAAGAATTTTCCAAATCGGAAAATTTAAAATATATATTTAAATGCGAAAGTGTTTATTTGTTGGTTTGATAGGTTGTCCTTCAATAATGCCGCTACAGAACTTCGGATTGACATGGGTTTATTTGAGTACCTGGAGAGTGACAAAGGCTACTTTTTATCTCGAAAAATCCAAGAGTTCCCACAGGATTTTTAAAAACTTTCGGGGTTTAACTAGTTTTATCTAATATATAAAAATGAATCGCTTAATGTGTTGGTAAGCGCATCACGCGTGAACGGCTGGACCGATTTCGCTAATTCTTTTTTTATTGTGTTTGTTATTGTTAGGAGAAGGTTCTTATGAAAGAAAAAATTAAGAAAATTGCGCGGAAAATTAGAAAATTTAAGAAATATTAACCACCATATTAAATTATTTCTAATGTAACCGCTTTTACAATTCAAACTTTTTTGATGTAACCTTATGGCGTTTGACATATCATTGACAGAATGCGTGCTGCCAATTTCGTCAAAGAGGATGTAAAAAAACTTAAGACAGGACAACGTCTGTCGGGTCCGCTAGTGTATGTATAAATTCAGCATTGGTCCGTACAGTCAGTACGTACAAGTTTGAGAGCCGCCGATCGTGTGGGAGACACGATGGCCTACATACGGCGGCAGGGTGTGTTTTCATTTCGGATTTACTTCGAACTTCGCGCCAAATCCGAGCAGCTGCGCTATTTCTACGGGATATTTTCTTTTCCTCTTCGGCATCCGATCTTGACGACTGGCTTTTGTGATTTAAAAAGATTTGCAGACGAAAAACCGCTTAGACCGAGTTCCCATTGCACCTTAACGTCTGTTTGAATTAACGGCCGGTAAAGTTATTGCGTTTTTCTGTCAAGTCAGTTGCAACCTGAAGGTCTAGTGTAGAGATTACAGAGAGGGATGAAAAAAATGTTCTACCCTTATCTTTCATCCTAAATGACAGATTTACGTATAGTTCATGTTAACTTGAAAACATACACCTGGATTTGGGTTGCAATCCCGTGCCTCAGAGAGCAAATAAACCGTTGGTCCTGTGCCTGATCTATCTCCAGTCATGTTGGATTAACATACCTACTATCGGAGTATAAAAGTGAGGGAACAGACAGCGGTGTTTACGAACACATTTGTGATTAAAAAATCATAAAAAAGAATCTTTTTTCTTAAAAAAAATCACTTAAAGCTAGTTCCCACTACACCCTATCGTTTGTTTAGATAGGCAGTGTACAGACGTATTTTTATCACACCAATAATCCTCCTCCTTGCATCGTCATCCTCATTACTGAGGGTCGCGATCCTTGGCACGGATCAC
Organism: Hipparchia semele; assembly: GCA_933228805.2. Classification (NCBI taxonomy): domain Eukaryota; kingdom Metazoa; phylum Arthropoda; class Insecta; order Lepidoptera; family Nymphalidae; genus Hipparchia; species Hipparchia semele. The sequence continues at coordinate 7,957,223 of OW121724.1, forward strand.
CTTCTCCCACAAGATGTTCTTCCACTTTGTCCTATTTTCCGCGTTATGTAGAGCGGCGTGGAAAGATGTTCCGAGTGCAGTGCTGATCTGGTCAGACCAACGCGTAGGGCTACGTCCTCTTGGCCTTTTTCCTTCTACCTTGCCCGTTACCACTAATATCCGATACAACACATATAATATCCGATAACAAATCACGGAAATCAATTATTTTCAGGGAATGAAGGGATTTTATTGTGCTGACGGTTTACGCCCACCTATTTGAGTTTAGAAAGTGCTTCGTTAAAGTACCTACTATTTTTTGGATCCATCATGTATAATAAAAAACGCCTCGGTATAATAGACGCTCCGATAAATAGACGGAGCGATAAAATAGGCTGCGTGGGATAGTGGAAACTCTTTTTACCGTTACGTCGTACTTGCGGTATTTTATCGATAAACGAAACGTTAGATCATTCTTTATGCGCCTAAAGATTAAAAAAATCCCTATTATTCCCGGGACCTTATTACTAAGCCTCCGCTGTCCGTCCGTCCGTCTGTCCATCTGTCAGCGGACTGTATTTCATGATCCGTAATAGGTAGACAGATGAAATTTTCACAGAATGCGTATTTCTGATACCGCTATAAAAATAATTTATACTCCCCTACTAGAAACTTGTTTTTTGGCGTTTTTTTTACGGAACTCTTATTTTTTTTTTCACGCAACAATGGAGCATAGGATTAACGTGATTTTTTGCATAGGTATATATTAATTATTATTTGCATGGGTATATATTAATTATAATTGTTGAGGACCTGTAGGGCTAACATGCGCGCCACGAGAAAATTTTGTCTACCTCTTTACTCGTGAATTTGTATGAAATTTGACGAGTAAATGGGTACACAAAATCTTCTCGTGGCGCGCATGTTAGCCCTACTGGAAAGTGACAAATGCTTTTTACTCGGTGAGCGGTTATTATTGGTTGCTTCTATCGCTGGTTCAATTTTTTGTAAAAAGTAATTATGCACGTACCTGTACGTTTGAGATAACAAAGTGACACGCTGTCGAAACAAAAATCTGACGAAAGAAAAATCTGTCGAAACGATACCCACTCGGAAAAACCAACGGTTCTTGCGGAATTTATACCTGGCTTCAAAAAAGGTTGTTATCAATTCGACTCGTATGTATGTGCCTACTAATACATATTATTGAAATTGCAAAATATTTACGTATTCCGAACAAATATAAAAAAAAAAATAGGTGTAGACTGTACTATATACATCCACACGTCACATATATCCACGCGTTTCTTGGAATTTATAAATCGGACTGTGATCATTTTTTTTATTTCTTTTTTTACTTCAACTTTGAGAACAGTAAAGATTTCATCAAAATCGGTTCAGTAGTACCTATTGGAGATATGGGCACTGTTCCCTTTTCAGTTACACTTTATTTCGAGATATTGAAGCCGGTTTATTTTTTTCTTAAATTATAGCTTGTTTAAAACTTAACTCCTATTAAGCCTCCTAAAAACTATAAGCTAGTAGTATCTACTAGCTAATAATAACTAGTTTTACCTACTAGCGATTGCTAGCTTACGTACTTTAGTAAGTTAAATAAAATAGGTACGTTAGAATCACTAAAGTTTCAGATCCTCTCCAAAGCCAGTTGTAACACTACCCGGTTCCCCCTAGTTTTACAAGGATTGCGCTTGAAACTACGCGAGGTGTCTAAAACATGATAACGTCAACTGAACGTGCTCGCTTGGTTTGTCTCGAGAGTGCTTAAGACACTTGCGGAGCCCTGGTTAAGACGTGCATCTAGGAATAAACATAACATGAATACAAATAGTGAGCTATTGTCCGTGACAAGTTTTAATTTATAGTAGCAAAACTTCTTTCCTTCTGATCTCTGAAGCAAGTACCTACTTGGTACCTACTCGTAGATGAGCATCATCTATCTGTTCTTAAAGCAAATTATAATAAAATTAAAGATAAAGGATAAAGATAACTTTATTTGCTCGAACATGGGTACAAAATCTACTACTACTTATAATAATACCTACTTAATATAATAAAACTTTAACTGGAAGATTTCTGTACATTTAATATAGTTTGAAAATTTTAAGCGGGGATGTTTTATTATCGATACTGAGCCAAAAACTGTTTTATATTTAATTTTTGTCTTTTGTCTGTCTATTTGTCTGTCCGTCTGTCTGTCTGTCTATCTATCCGCGTATCACGCGAAAACTGTACGGATTAAAATGAAACTTGGTATAATGGTATCTGATACTATGGGTCAACATATATCCCGATGAAAAATAAGGTTCTTCTAGGATAGGAAATTGATTATACCACCTGCGGGGAGTCCCCAAAAACTGTGAATTAGCAGAACTATTGTCCAGTGGAACTGAAGTAGAATAGAATACACTTTATTTGCAGATACATGTATTATAAGAAGTTTATAGTTACATAGTTGAAATATATTGCCATGAAAGGCATAAACATTGAATTTTATAATTATGTTATTTATGACATTAAGTAATACAGATAATTAAAATTAAAAGCTAATACAAAAAGATTTTCCTCATTGTATACAAAAATACAAACAATTAGTAAACTACGAAACTGATACGAGTAGTTCGCTGATAAAAAAAGATGAAAGCCTAATAATGTGTCGTATAAGTGAGTGTTTCCAAGGAGATAATGAATATGACAAATTGATGGTAATTTTAATAATCTGTTGGTTAGCCACGTAGAGAATAACTATTATAGGTACTTATCAGGTTATTGCTATCTACTATTTTATCGGTGTACACTAGCTTACTACTAGTAACCTAAAATAAAAATAGCGACCACGTGCTTTAAATGTCTTTTTATGAAAAGACATTTAAAGCACGTTTATTTAACGTGTCTTTTTATGAAAAGACTTAAGATAAGCTTTTAAGTTGAAAGTTTCCTAGAAACTAAAGAAAGTCTGTGTTACATAATATAATATGTACTCAAAAATAAAAAAATAAAAAAATGATATGGATTGATAGAGCATGTTTTTTATATAATATAGTTCAGTAAATGAACAGATGTGTCACCCGATGTTAAGTGATTACTGCCACTCCATATATTATCTTCAACGCCAGAAATACTGCTAATGGTGGCTAATAAGGAGTTTCCTTATCCAATATCTCTTGAATAGTTGCAAATCTTTTGTAAAGAATTCTTAATATAGCCCTTTTCTTATATTTTAACGGAAAAAACTGAAACTATTTTACTTATTGTGTAAATATAATAGTATGTGGGTATTACGGTTGTATGTAGTTATCCTTGGCTTTATAAAGTGTAATAAATCATGCAGAGGATGTCTGAGCGTTTTGTAGACTTACCTATAAATACACACAATTAGAACGAGGCTGTATAACTACTGTAAATAGTAGACCGTATCCCCAATATTGGCTGTGGAAATGACTTGCGTGTAATTCAGCATGATTTCAATTGAAAAATTAACCCTTTCGACTACAAACTCACCTTCCACAAATACTTCTCGTGGACAAACTCCTCAACTAAACAATCCACATCGTGAGTTCCGTGCGAACATGAATTACGGGCACTGGGACTTCGCATCACATTTTCATAACCTCACCGTTTATTTATGTAATTTATTTATTATTTTTATGTACGCATGTGATAAGGCGCGCGATACGCCCGCGCGCTACGTCGGTTGGAACGTGTGTGTCGTGCAGGTTTGACGGGACGTGATTTTTAATGAAGGGAGCTTTTTGATATGTGCGTGGGTGTACCGGTACGTAGCTACGCGGCGGCGGCGCGGGAAAGACTGGTTGGGCGGGGGTGCACTGCGCCGCCCGCCCTACGCCCGGCCGCTGATACAAAATTAATACTTGTTTTGCTAAGAGCGATTTCGATTTGTCGGGTCCCAAATTTGGAAAGTTTGATCTTGTTAGCAATTAAAGTTGTCTTGATGTATACTTGTTAAGCTCGTTGGCCCTTTGAGTTTGTTAATATAAGATTTGGGCGTCGGGAAATTTTAGCTTCGAAATCAATTTTACGACATAATTTTCATTGGAAATAATTATGTTTCTTAACGTAAAAGAAAACATATCGTTCAAAAATTCAGTTTTATATAGGTAGGCACTTTTACAGTTTATCTAGTTTTATCGTAAGCAAAACGTAGCAATCGTGTTAGTGAATAAACACGGTAAAACTAGCTATAGCCTGTGACTTCGTCTACGTGGAGTTACGTTTTTTGAAAAATTCCACGAATACCCTCAGTTTTTCCAGGATTAAAGATGTCCTATGTCACTCTCCAAGTCCTCAACTTTGTTTGAAAAAAAAAAACGTCGATCCGTTTCTCCGTGGCTCTATGATTGAATTATCCAACACTTTCACCTTTATAATATTACAAGTTGATGCCCGCGGCTTCGCTCACGTGGATTTAGTTTTTAAAATACCGCGGGAACTCTTTGATTTTCCGGGATAAATAGTATCCTGTGTCACTCTCTCTGTCCTCAACTATACTCATGCAAAAAATTACGTCGACCCGTTGCTTTGTTGTGGTTGTGATTGAAGGACAAACCAATAAACAAACACACTTTCGCAATTATAATATTAGTAAGAATTACCTATTTCATCAGTGGTACCTAAACACAGAAGATTCGTTATGAAATGAAAAAAGTTAAGTCTAAGATGCGAATAAAAGAGCCATTTAATATGATAAAGTAGACTGCTCTACACAAAAAATTTCATGCAATAAAGTAATATCTAAGGCACTATACTTTGCGGAAGTTATCGCTACCTGTGCCACTGCCCCGGTCGTTTCGCATAAAGAGCGTCACAACTCAATTTTTATTAAACTGGAACGGTACCAATATTTTTCAAAGTTCGCGGGAGAAGCGAAAAGTTCCATTTCCCTCGTTTAGAAACTCGCATAGGAATTGATGCAGTGTCGGCTCGTTTGCATCACATTAAAGTATTTCTCGATATTCCTTCTAATATTGCCGATAGTTTTACATTTTATTTCGTTGAAGTTTAACTAAAGGTTTACCTTATGTTTAATTTTATATAACATACTACGAGTATAACTACTTTAACAAATGAGGCAGTGTGTTTGTTTGTTGGTTTGAATCACGCAGCAACGGAGCAACGAATCAACGTGTTTTTAATCAACATTCGAAAAATCTCAACTCGTAATGTTTTGTTTTATTTGTTATGTATGTTCCCCGATTACTCGAAGACGCCTGGACTGATTTGGAAAATGCTTTTTTTGTTTGAATGGTATACTTCCCAGGTGATTGTCATCAGATCAGGATTTGCTGATGGGATCCTGGAGAAGTGTAATTGGCACTATTGATATACTTTGTAGCTTTGTAGTGGCGTTTAAAGTCTGTTTTGACGAGAGGAGAAAAAGAGTTTTTACGTTTATATTATTTGTACGGATATAGCTTAGGACCTGCTGTGGGATTGTCTTAAAATGTAATTAATGTAATAATTTATAAAATATTATAAATGTTCGACATTAAAATTGGTGAATTTTGAGTTATGTCACCCTTGTCGCAAATGAGCGATGTGTGACATAGTTTACTATTTATCCCAGAAAAATAAAGGTTCTCATGAGATATTTCGAAAACTTAACACCACGTGGACGTAGATACTAGCAAACTAGCTACGTAATGAATGTATAAAAATGCCTTAAAAGTTAACATCTATCAAGTTGTGCATAATATTATGTCGATACCTCCTACGTAAGTTGTGATATCCCACAAAATTGGCATTTTAAGATTGTTGCTCTATATCATTTGTTTTTATCTATTTTATGTGTTCGTTTAAAAAAACATTAAAAACAGCATTCTTTAACATACTTTCAAGATGTATAAAGTGGTATCGTTATTAAAATGACGGCCTATACCATTTTATTGACCTTCACAACAATTGACGCGTCACGTAAGCGTTTTGGGGATACAACAACTTACGTAGGAGGTATCGATGTATTGTAAGCCTGGCAATAGACGTCCGATTTTGTTTCCGATTGTCTGATCAGGCAACCGGATCGTATTTACTCGATACACATCCGATTTTTCCGTCAGGCTTTTTCTGAACTCAATCGTTCCCGAGCTATCATCCCGAGTGCTTGCGTTTGGAGCAAAGCAGAAGAAAAGAAGATGGATGACGAGTTAATAGAAATAGAAATATTTTTTATTCAAATAAACTTTTACAAGTACTTTTGAATCGTCAATGAATCTACCACTGGTTCGGAATGCCGTTCCTGCCAAGAAGAGCCAGCAATAAACTCGGCGGTCGCTCTTTTCAAAAAAAATTTTTTTTACAATAGGTAACAAAACTATGCTATGTATACAGTGTTTCCACAATAGTTTCAAAAATGCAAAACAATCCAATGCATGTTAAGACAGGCAGGCAAAAGCAGACCCATTCCCGTTGGTGGCACCCGTTCACGAGCATGTCGCAGGATCCAGCCATTGCTTCGCTCAACCATATTTGAGGGAACGTAACAACCCGCACCACACGACACCACCACAGAAATTTTAAAGAGAGGAAAGAGAAAGAAGAAAAAACGTCGCTATTTTGGATTCATCCAATCAATTTGACAAGACTTACTGAGAGTCATTTCTATTTAAAACATCCAAAATAATTCATAATAATAATAATTTTATTATTATGAATTATTTTATTTTATTATTTTATTTTTTATTTTTTTTTCATAATTTTCGCCCATTATTCGAACCACAACGATGCGTCCACACAGTGTCAGCGCTAGATTTTTTGGGCCCTAAAAAATCCCAATAAGCACAATTCCGCCCTAGGGCTAAAAGCCCTAAGTTGGGAACCCTGACTGGCAAAATCGGAAGGAGTAACCGGATGTCTATTTTGTCTCATACTGGAAGTATGTAGACCGCGCCTTCAGACAATCGGACCGACAGTAAAATCGGAAACGCCTCGCGCCCGTTTCCGACTCGGACGTCCGATCCGGCCACCGGATCGGACGTGTATTGACTGTTCATACAAAGTAATGGCTTCAATGCCTTCCGGTAGCCTGATCAGGCTACCGGATCAGACTATCGGATGAAAAAACCTGACGTGTATTTCCAGGCTTAGACTCGAAGTACATTAAACAAAATGTCAAATGCTGTTAGACATAATAAAAATTCTAGTGTAAATCGGATTACTAAGGGTCGCTATTGTACGAGATTGTAGCTATACGGAGCCGAGTTCAAGTAGGAAAACTTGACAAAGGCAGCAGCCATGTTACAAGCTCCACAAATATGGATAAGCCCAGTACTTAGATGACGTTTGTCTGTAAACAAACGGGATACCCTATTATCCCTTTTCTATTTTAGAAAAGCTTACCTTTACAGCTTAAAGTCCTGAAACTTTACTACAATATATTTATTTTTATGTTTGACATTCCACGTAGGTATGAAAGTTGGTATACCTTTGATCGCAGAAGAAAAACGGCATACCTACAGACAGCTCTTATGACGTAGGCTGAAATGTATAAACCGCACTCTCACTCTGCTCAGACTCAAGATAGAGTTAAAACTAGAAAGATGTATGACAGAGCATATTTGTATCTCGTTTTAACTCTATCTTAAGTCTGAGCTATTTCAGAGCACGCTCTATAGATATCAGCATAGACATCCGCTAAGAAAGGATTTGTGAAAATTCCATCCCCTAGGGGTAAAATAGGGCTTTGATATGAAAATCGAACCTAACGAACGCGGGCAGAAGCTAGTAATATAGTAAGAATTGGCGACCTCCTTGGCGCGCTCATGACTGCCGTGGTCTTATAAGTCGGAGGTCTCGGGTTTGATTCACCGCAGGAGCAATTTGAGAATTCATAATTTCTCTGTTTCTGGTCTGGTCAGCAGGGCGATTCAGACCTGTTCGATAACATACCGTGTCGATACGGTTAGATATCGATCTCTTTTTGTCGTGTGGATTCAGAGCGAGCGAAATATATGTTAACAAACCGAATCATTCGACAAATAAAAGTAATCGGAAGGGTCTGAATCGGGGGGCTGGTCTGGTGAGACTTTGGCCGTGACTAGTTACTATCCTACCATGCAATGAAAAGGCAAGATACAGGCAAGGGATTTAACGTTGCGGCACCTACGATAGCGTGTAGAAACTGAGTAAGGGTATGGACGATAGTATGCTTAATTACACCACTATACCCCTTCCTTAGCCCGCTACCTTTAAGACTGCCTGGCCACTTACCATCAGAAGAGATCGCAGTCAAGAGCTATCTTGTCTAATGTGTTTCAATTTTGATCAAACCTAGCTTCAACATTTATAACATAAAATTTTACGACGTTCATATTACTTGGTTCCAACATATGAGTACCTACCTATGTTGGAACAATTTTTGTTTGTCGATTTATCCATTCAGTTAAAAGAGATGATAAAATAAATAATGGAGGGTATTGAGTCAACTTTTGCAAAGGAAACAAAAACGTGAAACTAAGTAAACTGAACTGAACAAGCCCATGAAAGTAAAGCGATATTAAACTATTTCCCTTTCAAGAGTATATATCGAGTGTATTGAAAAGGAGAATGAACCAGAACATATTTTCATTAAAAAGATCGATTTACCCGATACTCTCTATTGTAACCTCGCCAATATGCTGCGGACGGATCATTCCTGAGTCCTGACCAATATACCACGTAGGTACCTACAATGAGATACTTATCAAATTGTAGCTTAAATGTAATTGAACTATGTAGAACCAATTCAGTAAACTATTAATAAAAAAGACGTGTGGCACTCGGGGACTGCCGCGGTAAAGCTATTGCATAGCATTTTTTATCAACGCCACCTAGCGGTGAGAGGAGTCCCGTGTCAAGTTATTTTCGTTACGGAATTTCTGGATTCGGTCTCCACGTTCAAGGTCCGCGATAGAAGCTATGCAATAGCTTAAAATATTATTGTAAGTGAATGCAGTGACATCAGCAATATTAGCAAGTACTAGTTGATGCCAGCGACTTCGTTCGCGTGGATTGAGGTTTTTTTGGATTCCCGCGGGAAGTCTCTTATTTTCCAAAATAAAAAGTAGCCTTTGCACTATTCCATTCTATAATCTAGCTCTGTGCCAAGTTTCAGCCAAATCAGTTCAGTCGTTGCAGCGTGATTGAGTAACCAACATCCATACATCCATCCAAACTATCGCATTTATCCTTGCAATAAAATAAAAGTGTGTTCGTTATTTGGTTTGTCCTTCAATCACGTAGCAACGGAGTAACATATCAAAGTTTCCTGGATACGTAGGTATATAGTTGAGGACTTGAGTGACACAACTGACACATGCTACCTTTACTCCCGGAAAAACCGTAGGTTCCCTCAGCATTTTTAAAATCCACGCAGACAAAGTATCGGGCTAAAGCTTTAAGAAAATATTCTTGCATCACGACGGCGTGTGGCTCATGGTTGTGTGTATGTCGTATCTGTATAAGTGTGAGCGAGAGTTTGCTCGCGCCTGACCGCTCCCACCTAGGCTCGCACGCAGGCACGCACACTTTCACAATGTGCATATCCACGACATAACCACAAGGAAAGCTCACGCGCCTTCGTGGATTTCAAGAACTATACCCACATTGAAAGAATGTCTAAAATAATAGGTACCACCTACTACACCAAATCAAAGTATAATAACCCACAAAACCCAGACGTTAATCTGGGTTCTTCGTATTTTAAAGAGATCGAGAATTGAGAGCGAAGTTTGTCAGAACATTTCATCAAATGGAATAGTTTAACCCACAGCAATGCGCCCGTCTAATAAAACCACGCCAATATACTGCGGTCACTACAACCCTGACCAAACCACATACAATGCGATACTTCACAAACTGTAAATGGAAACGTATTTTGAAGAGTATATTCAATATACTCGTGTTTTATGTATTCCGTGGCATAAGTGAACGTATTGATATTAATCCAAATGTCTAGGACTTTTTGTGTATCGAATGGCTAACCAGCAATGATACTAACTAGAAATATATAAACTGAAATATTATGTTAGCGACTTGAGTTATATAATATCCTCAATAGTACAACGGTTGAAGGTGCGGACTGAAAACTGAATGGTCGCTGGTTCGAGCCCTACCCGTTGCACTATTGTCGTACCTACAACCCCCGTCCTAGGACAAGCTTTCCGCTTATTTGGAGGGGATAAGATGACATTAGTCAACTTCAGCTTAGCTAATATTCTTTTTAAAAAAAGACGTGTGGCACTTGGGAACTGCCGCGGTAAAGCTATTGCATAGCATTTTTTATCAACGCCATCTAGCGGCTCACCGTAGAGGAGTCCCGTATCAGGTTATTTTCGTTACGGAATTTCTGGATTCGGTCTCCACGCTGGCAATAGAAGCTATGCAATAGCTTAAAAATAAAAATAAAAACATTATTTCTATTGCCTATTACCTGTGCCTATTACTTTAACATTAAATGTTTTATATTGTCAGTATTTTTGTTGTCTAAAAGAACAGCAAAACGGAACGTTCATCATACGGAGGCTGTGTGGAGTGGGGGAAACGTCAGCTGTAACGCACAGATTTTGAAAATTAGGTCTTACTAGTTACTACACTTGTACGCTTTCAACTCACGTTCCTACTCACGTAGAGGTATTCTTCATGTAAGCTGCTGGAATACATCCATGCCTGCGTTGACGTGTGTAACATGAAGCATGTACCTACACAAGCAGGCATCTGGGTAGCTGCGTTGTAATAATGTCCTCACAACAGAATCCGGTTACGGCAGCCAATCTCCTCAGAGATTAACTCCTGAGAGATATTGTATTGCACAAGTGTGTGCGCAAACACTGGTGATCTTTCTATTCCCTCACTCTCATGGTCCGATGGTACGGAAATCCGCAGGCGCAAGACCAACGGTTTTTACATGCTCTCCAGGCATGGGGGTGACTCACCGTGATAGCCCGGAGTTAGGAAGTTGGCTGAGAGGTTCTTGACAGAAATACCTAATATTTTTTTTTAGGCTCTACCCGGGAATTGAACCCGGTACCTCTATATCCGCAGTCGAGCATGCTATAACCACTAGACCAATGAGGCAGTTATCAGATGCGTTCTAGCACATGGACCTACAGTGTGTGGCTGGCGGGCCCGTGTGTCTACTAGTAATCTTATGCTAATCTCGAGGACAAAGCATGAAGTATAATTAATGATTAAACGAACTTACCTGTACCTGAAGTTCTATCATAATTATACGAAGGCTTTGTCCGAAGAGATTAGCAACCCACCCACCCCATTTAGCATTTCCCGAATAATGAGTATATTTAACAATATACATAGGTACTATAGTATATAAATCTGCTTAACTATTTGTATTTCAGTACCTATACATTCAAATATCAACATTGACAAAGAATTGCTAGATGCTCTAAACTAAATGAAGATTGCAGGTACCTACGAAACAGTGATACCAGCGGCAAAAAAAAAAAAAAAAAGAGAATCTCAATTAACAGTGTGTGGCTGGCGGGCCCGTGTGTCTACTAATAAATAATATAAGTTGGACAAAACGCACTGGTATAGTTAGACCCACAAGCTTCACATATTCCGTCCCGCCTAGCTCATATTGCTCAAAATTCTGTAAATATTTTACAACAATCCCTTCGCTATAGTGTATTTGAAATCATTCCCAATAAAGGACCTTTCTAGAGTACTTAGAGCTCCTTTAGAACTTTATCCTTCTGTCGTGTGATTGAGCCAAACCCCTCGTACTAATATATCTTGAATTCTCGTGAACTATGTTCTCGGTTGACTAAGTTTCCTGAGAGACCTTGACTAACGTACAAGGTGAGAGTCAGCTCTCGAAATAATTTTAGTAAGTCGGAATGTTATGCTTGTACGATACGAAGCAAGATATAAAGATATTATAGTAGGTACTTAATAGTACCTAAGATAGCAAGCTAGTCATAGCTAGCCAGCTATTTTGGCTCAGCGCAGACAGAACTAGCTTCATTTTTAGCCTACAGAGACAGCGACAGAAACTACGATATTTTAAAGGCCTTCTGCTTTTATAAACTTCATTTGTCATAAGAGCTAACATAAAATAAACTAGTAGGGCGCGTGGGTGCGCGGCTCGCTAAAGCGAACCGCGGTTTTTCTGTCCACCAAGTAGACCTTCGGGTCTTGATCATCTTTTTCCGTGAAATTACTCTTTCATCTTTCATAGTTTCTGAGATATACACCGACGAAATTTGTATAACCGCCACCTTGAATCCGCCATTTTGGTGTTTTTTTTTCAGCTGATTGCCAATTGGATGAGGTTTCGAGTGATTTTTGTTTGGGCACCCTCAACCTATCTTCAATACCCTGACCGTGCTCCTCACCCGTCTCCGAAATCCTCAATCATCAGCTCCCTCTATATTTTTCATCCAAATGAATTTTTGTCCTCTATATGAAACTATCAGCGGAAAGGAACGTATCAAAGTCTTGCATACATTTTATATGAAAAAAAAAATCCGCCATCTTGAATTTTTTTCTATTTACCACGTAGACCATCAGGTCCTGATCATCTTTTTCCAAGAAACCACTCTTCCATCTTTCATAGTCTCCGAGATAGACACCGACGAAATTTGTATGGCCGCCATCTTGAATCCGCCATTTTGGATTTTTTTGGCTCTCTGCCAATTGGATGAGGTTTCGAGTGACTTTTATTCTAGTACCACCCACCTATCTTCGAAACCCTGGCCGTGCTCCTCACCCGTCTCCGAAATCCTCAACCATCAGCTCTCTCCATATTTTTCCTCCAAATAAATTTTTGCCCCTTCTACGAAACCATCAGAAATTTTGAAAAGGGACCGTATAAAGTCTTGCATATATTTTGTATAGAAAAAATAAATTCCGCCATCTTGAATTTTTTTTCTGTTCATCAACTGGACCTTTGGCTCCTGATCATCTTTTGCCAAGAAACCACTCTTCCATCTCTTATACTCTCCGAGATAGACACAAGCAAAAATTTGTATGGCCGCCATCTTGAATCCGCCATTTTGGAGTTTTTTTTCGGCTCTTTGCCAATTGGATGAGGTTTCGAGTGACATTTGGTCGAACACCCCCCACCTATCTTCTATACCCTGGCCGTGCTCCTCACCCGTCTCCAAAATCCTCAATCATCAGCTCTCTCCATATTTTTGTTCCGAATGAATTTTTGTCCTCTATACGAAACCGTGAGTGAAAAAAATTTTTTCCATACAAAATTTTACAGGAGAGGTGATCAATCAGTCAGTGAATCAGCACGAGTAGCTATATATATATTAACTAGTAGGGCGCGTGGGTGCGCGGCCCGCTGCAGCGGACCGCGGTTTTTCTGCCCTTAGACTTTCAGGGCTTGATCATTTTCTACCAAAAAACCACTCTTCGATTTTTTATTCTTTGTCAGATAGACAATGACGAAATTTGTATGGCCGCCATCTTGAATCCGCCAATTTGCAGGTTTTTTTCGGCTCTCTGCCAATTGGATGAGGTTTCGAGTGGCTTTTGTTTGAGCACCCCCCCACTTACTTCAATATCCTGGCAGTGCTCCTCACCCGTCTCCGAAATACTCAATCATCAGCTCTCTCCATATTTTTCCTTCAAATTAATTTATATCCTCTATACGAAACCATCAGAAATTTTGAAAAGGAACCGTATCAAAATCTTGCATACATAATATGAAAAAAATAAATTCCGCCATCTTGATTTTTTTTCTATTCATCACGTAGACTAATGGGAACTGATCATCTTTGTCAAAGAAACCAGTCCTCCATCTTTTATAGTCTCCGAGATAGACAATGACGAAATTTGTATGGCCGCCATCTTGAATCCGCCATTTTGAAGGTTTTTTTCGGCTCTCTGCCAATTCGATGAGGTTTCAAGTGACTTTTGTTTGAACACCCTCCACCTATCTTCAATAGCCTGGCCGTGCTCCTCACCCGTCTCCGAAATCCTCAACCATCAGCTCTCTCCATATTTTTTCTCCAAATGAATTTTCGTCCTCTCTACGAAACCATTAGAAATTTTGAACAGGAACCTATTAAAGTCTTGCATAGATTTTGTATGGAAAAAAATAAATTCCGCCATCTTGAATTTTTTTTCTATTCATCAAGTAGACCTTCGAGTCCTGATCATCCTTTTCCAAGAAACGACTATTCCATCTTTTATAGTTTCCGAGATAGACACCGGCGAAATTTGTATGGCCGCCATCTTGAATCCGCCATTTTGGAGTTTTTTTTCGGCTCTCTGCCAATTGGATGAGGTTTCGAGTGACATTTGGTTGAACACCCCCCACCTATCTTCGATACCCTGGCCGGTGCTCCTCACCCGTCTCCGAAATCCTCAATCATCAGCTCTCTCCATATTTTTCCTCCGAATGAATTTTTGTCCTCTATACGAAACCGTGAGTGAAAAAAAATTTTTCCATACAAAATTTTACAGGAGAGGTGATCAATGAGTGAGTGAGTGAGTGAGTCAGTGAATCAGCACGAGTAGCTATATGTATATTAACTAGTAGGGCGCGTGGGTGCGCGGCTCGCTAAAGCGAACCGCGGTTTTTCTGTCCACCAAGTAGACCTTCGGGTCTTGATCATCTTTTTTCTTCCATCTTTCATAGTCTCTGAGATATACATCGACGAAATTTGTATGAATCCGCCATTTTGGTATTTTTTTTCAGCTCATTGCCAATTGGATGAGGTTTCGAGTGATTTTTGTTTGAGCACACTCAACCTATCTTCAATACCCTGACCGTGCTCCTCACCCGTCTCTGAAATCCTCAACCATCAACTCCCTCCATATTTTTCATCCAAATGAATTTTTGTCCTCTATACGAAACCATCAGAAATTTTGAAAAGGAACCGTATCAAAATCTTGCATACATATGAAAAAAAAATCCGCCATCTTGAATTTTTTCTATTCATCACGTAGACCATCGGGTCCTGATCATCTTTTCCAAAAAACTACTCTTCCATCTTTTATAGTCTTCGAGATAGACGCCGACGAAATTTGTATGGCCGCCATCTTGAATCCGCCATTTTCGAGTTTTTTTTCGACTCTTTGCCAATTGGATGAGGTTTCGAGTGACATTTGGTTGAACACCCCCCACCTATCTTCGATACCCTGGCCGGTGCTCCTCACCCGTCTCCGAAATCCTCAATCATCAGCTCTCTCCATATTTTTCCTCCAAATAAATTTTTGTCTTCTATACAAAACCATCAGAAATTTTGAAAAGGCGCCGCATAAAGTCTTGCATATATTTTGTATGGAAAAAAAATAATTCCGCCATCTTGAATTTTTTTTCTGTTCATCAAGTGGACCTTCGGCTTCTGATCATCCTTTTCCAAGAAACCACTCTTCCATCTCTTATAGTCTCCGAGATAGACGCCGACGAAATTTGTATGGCCGCCATCTTGAATCCGCCATTTTGGAGTTTTTTTTCGGCTCTCTGCCAATTGGATGAGGTTTCGAGTGACATTCGGTTGAACACCCCCCACCTATCTTCGATACCCTGGCCGGTGCTCCTCACCCGTCTCCGAAATCCTCAATCATCAGCTCTCTCCATATTTTTCCTCCGAATGAATTTTTGTCCTCTATACGAAACCGCGAGTGAGAAAAATTTTTTTCATCCAAATTTTACAGGAGAGGTGATCAATGAGTCAGTCAGTCAGTCAGTCAGTGAATCAGCACGAGTAGCTATATATATATTAATAAGTAAGAATTTCATTTTACACTAGACGATGCTCGCAACTTCGTCCGCGTGGATTTAGGTTCCTTGATTCCCGCGGGAACTCTTTAATTTTCCGGGATTTTAAATGTAGCCTATGTATTAATCCGGAACATGAGCTATCTCATTCCTCATTTACCTCAACAAACACACACACACGTACAAACTTTCGCCTTTATGATAATATGTTATAACTCGGAAGAGAAAATTTTGTGAGGTGGTCCTAAGACCACAAATTTTGTTCCAACTCTTTAAAATTTGTAACAGGTGACCTAAAGCAGTATCTGTAATATTTTCTTTTAGAGTAACTAGACACTTGTACACCAAAACAGTTTATAATACAGATAGGTACTGTTTTATTGAACAGGCGTAATAAAGTCCTCCGTCCTCCGTCCCAACTGACCCGATCGTTTACGTCAGCACAATATGACGCCACCAATAATGCGGTCGGTACACGATTAAATTTTTAACATTTTCTCACACAGCAAGAGTCAGAAATTCCCGCTTCATTCAGTGAATGTATTCTATACTCTACAATATCCTTATCCTTACTACTATATAAATGCGAAAGTGTGTTTGATTGTTGGTTCGTCCTTCAATAACACAACAGCTACAAATCGACTTGATTTGTAGCTCTGTTGCGTTTGTAAAGAGACTTTTATATAGAGACTTATATGAAAACTTTTGATTCGTTTTGCGACATATGGAGCTTCGCAAATATTAAAATGTTATGTACCTTTGTGACAGACCACATTTCCTGGATATCGTTAACGTGGAATACAAGCTACTCGCTGTACAAGCTGTTCGTTTGGATAGCTAGCTCTATTATAAATACGAAAACTACATTTAATATAGGTTATAGGACATCGGTCTCTTTTTTTTTATATCCCGACATTTAAAAATACACACAGTCATTCAAATACATTGCGCAGATCCATTGCAACAAAGGACATTTTTAGTATAAGATGAAATGTTGATGACGCCAGCAGCATCAGGCACCGCAAAGGTGAGTGAGAAAAGGTCACGACAGATACCACCTGTCATCATTTTTTGGATGGATGCATCCGACGCAACCTTAGCTACTGTTGACACAATATATTGTCAAATGCATGCTCAATATGCATTATACGTGTGCTTGTCTAGTTACAATAAAATTACGCTATAGGAAAACGAGGAAAACGGTTTCAATGAAAATAAGGGACAGCCTATATATGCATAGCAAAGTGTCACCAAGCTTCCTGTTGATCAACAACCAACACCCACACTTACCTTTGTTTGAACCTCTCTACGTATTCACATTATATCAATTCACGATATTATCTATATTACAGAGAAATTCTATTGTTAACTCGTGAAAGGACTTAGAGACAAGTTCGTGTACACCCATAACTTCTGGAATATATTATGAAGTTTAACTTTATAATTTAGCAAGCTTCGATTGAATTGGAAAAGTCCTTATGTTAATGGATTGTTCTTGGTGAACTGCTTGAGATACACTCCTATCCCTACTTGAAATATATTTCAAACATTTAGAACTTTGAAGTTAGAATGATCTATTGTACATAAACTTTACCAGTGCTATCTTCTTATCGGTTGCTTTCGTTTTAATTTGACGAAAATAGTAATTGCTATTTCGCTTAGAGCATTTAAAGCCTTCATCGGCATCGTCAACTGAACGCTGGCCCACTAATAAGCACGAATTTTCTCTCAGAATGAGAAGAATTCGGGTCATAGTCCACCTCTCTGGTCAAATGAGGATTAGCAACTTTTACTTTGTTAGTAACCAGTTAATACTCCAAATCATTAAAAAAATACCAAATTTCGGTCATCGTTCATATGGTTCACCCATCAATTAGTTCAAACGCTAACAGTTGTAATCACTAGGCAACCTCACCAATACATTTATTTTGTTATCCTTTTTATACGAAAAACCGAACTGCGCTGTGAAAATATAACTCTAAAACAATGTACAAACATTCCGCCACTTACAGTTTGTTCGTTGTTTCCCAATACGTTACCGTAGTCTATAGTTATAGTTCTTCTTTGACTTAGCGTTACTCCACTAGGTGCGGTCGGCATACTCTACCCACTTTGCCGGATCTTTGGCAACTGATTTTTTTTCAGTTCATTAGCTCTCTCCTATCTAATGAGGTCTAGACAGCGCTTTCTTGGAAGGCCGTGAGTTTCGGCTCTAGGGACGACGATTACGATAGTTTCGAAAACGATAGTTTATAGTTATGGTACCCAATAATCGGTTCAAACCCAAAACTTTGTGCGGTCTAACCCAATAGATCTTAAGAGCCCACCTAATATCTTATCAGGACGTCTCAACCGTTCTTGCCACAAACGTAAATCTTACCTTTACGGCCTCACCTGTCGAAGGAATAATTTACTGCCAGCTTAAAACTTCCAAAGGAAAATCCCAAACACTTCTCGAGAAATAAGAAATATTCGATTGTACGCATAGCGCCATGCGCCCGTCTTGACAGGAGGAAATTTGAACTTAACCCTGCCGTAATGGGATAGATAAAATTTCAAGTTATTTTGCGTCGACGAATTTTTAACACAGTCATGCCCGTACTAAAATAGTATGACGTATGTAAGTGAATTCATATTTTAAATAAGTGTACGGATGTTAGATAATGCTTAAACGTTTTCCGTCGATCTGTTGTCGGGTTTCATTTGGTTTTTTTTGAAAACTTACTTTTGCCCGCGACTTGTTCTGCATAAAGTTAGGCCATCTAGAACTTTATCTTTACCCATACTAAAAATCAAGTCTATTTGTTGCTCCGCTGCTGTGTTATTAAAGAAATAAGCTCGACAAAAAAACACTCGCTCGTAACTTGAATATGTGTAGTATCTTTAGATAATGTTCTTCAAGCACCTTAGATTAAAATAAAAGATAAACTTGCAAAATCCCGAGAAATAATGCTTGGATGGAAACTACAGCACAATGGCAAACTATAAAATGGTTTAATTGTTTCGCGCAATGAAATTCGCTTAAAACTTGGAGAGGTTTCAAATTTTTAACCAGAGCCAGTGCAATCTTCATTATTGTTACTTATTATTATGAGACTACAAAAGCTACAAGTTGTTACTTTATTTGTATTAAGAGAACATCATTTGGAGGTATTCGTGCACGAGACGACCTTTAGGAAAACAAAACCTGACTTGAAGAAATGCTGACAACGTCAGCAAAAAGAGGTTTCTTACCCATTTGTAGGCCATACTTGATTCTACCAACTTCTCACACATTTTCGTTGTCAAGGTTCTGGAAAACGCAGTGTTGACAGTTCCCCCATCAGGTAGACCGATGACGTCAAACGAGTAGCTGGGAGCCGCTGGATACCGCGGGAACTCTCTTATTTTCCGGGATAAAAAGCCTATGTGTTATTCCAGACTATAATCTATCTCTGAGCCACATTTCAGCCAAATCGGTTCAGTCGTTGCGGCGTGATTGAGTAATAAACATCCATCATCCATCCATCCATCGATCTATCTATCCATCCATCCCCAAAACCAAACTTTCGCATTTATAATATTAGTAGCAGACGATATCCTATCTCCAACGTTCGCACGCTGAGAGAGACTACAACGACAACTATTTCGTATGCTATTATAATTTTATGTTCAGAAATCCAGCCTATAGACTTTTTGCAGTAAACATTGTTCTCAACAAACTATTTGAGTAGCCATCGAATTTCGTGAGAGCTTGTGCTCCCAAAGTAAACCTACCTAAACCTACATTTCTCGTATACGGTGTCGGGTGGAGAGGGCTTGTGCAAAATCAAAGCCTGCAACTTGTCAACTTGATTACCATAAGCAAACGAGAAAGTCGCTCCAGTGTTTTAATGACACTATTTTAAAGCTCATGTAACTTTCGAAGGATGGAGGCGTTAATGTCCACACTGATATAGGAACTATTTTATTTATATTTGTAACTAGCGGACGCCCGCAACTTCGTCCGCTTCTCAATTCACCATCGACAGTTCCTAAATCCCCACTCTTTAGATGGGCAGAACCTCTGCAGCATCACGATTTAGGAGTTGGAACTCGGAGTTTATATGTAATGATTAACAAAAAAAAGTTGAATGAATTTTAATTGAAATTCTTATTAAAACTTAAGAATTTTTTGAAACAAGAAAATAAATGAAATTTTATATTTGCCTACTAGGTTGAATGCAGCTTAAAATGCAGAGTGGTAACCTATGTAGATGTCAGTTGTAGCCTCAAGCCTCTAATCGACTTCTACACGGCAGAGAATATTGGGACGACGCTAGGCGACATATGGTGTGGCAATTGGACATGTACTGCGTGACGTCTAGAATAGAATTGCTAGGCATTTGGGTAGTCGTGACGGTTTCACTTAGGGGCAGTTCAGACCTGTTCAAACGCTTTAACATTAGGTACATCGTCCGCATGGAGTTAGGGTTTAAAAATTCCGCGAGATATGTTTCACCTGGATAATAAGTAGTCTATGTCACTCTCCAAGTCCTCAACTATACCCATGGAAAAATTACGTTGATCATTAGCTCCATCGCTGTGCACAAACCAACGAAAGTATATGACACACTTTCGTATCCTTACTAATCCTTACTAATATCCTTTCATTCTGGAATGGAGTCAGCGGACAAGCAAGCGTAGTGTGGGGCACCCTCCAGCAAGGTGGACCGACGACATAAAGAGAGTGGCGGGAAGTGGCTGAATGAGAAGAGCTGAAGACAGGGTGTGGTGGCGCTGTTTGGGAAAGGCCTATGTTCAACAGTGGACGTCCGCAGGCTGAAATGATGATGATGATAAGGATCCTTTCCTTATTATTGTAATAGTATAAATGCGTGTGTTTATTTGTTGGTTTGTCCTTGAATCACTCTGCTACAGAACCAAGGATAGATGTGGTTTTTTGCATGGGTATAGTTGAGAACCTGGCGAGTGACACAGGCTACTTTTTATCCCGGAAGATCAAAGAGTTCCCGAGGACTTCAAAACCTAAATCCACGCGGACGAAGTCGCGCGCATCGGCTAGTTTATAATATTAGTAAGGGTACTTCTGAAGAGCTAGGAGATTCATTAAGTTACCTGGGAAGTTTAAGACAAAAAAAACCTCTCGTAATTGTATTTGTGTACTGACACAAAAAGTTTTAAAAGAAAACCCGCTGTTGCTTTTGATGAAAGGACTTAATATTTTCAAATAAAATAATTCGCAAGTCCTCACCCTTTATTGAAATGTGTAATTCAAAAGGTTACTCGAGTAGGTAGCGAGACGGCACCATCGTTTCTTATAATTACTTTTCCTTTATATGAACAGCTCTAACATGAATGCCTCTTAATTACTTATGTTTTTATTAAAATAAAAAGAGAAATTCTAAACATTTTCCAGGACGTTCTAATTACATATTCATTTAATTTTCGCCTCCTTAATTATAAATAGAGATTTTTTTAAAGGCTTTTTTCTATAATAAGTCAGTCACCGGAAAATCACCACGTTGAGTTTATAATTAAGATAAAAAGATCAAGCCAAAGAACATTACTGATGTGTATGTCTAAGAAATTAGTGTACCTACCTGTCCCTGGGAAAGAGTACAAAAACCTTGTTATTTAGGGTTCCGTACTAAAACAACAAGATGGCTGTATAATTTCACCTATTCCGTCCGTCTATCTGTCTACACGCGGTCTTACTCAGAGACTACCAAATTACAGTTCTAGTAGGTACGAACCTACTAGGACTGTAATTTGTAAACGTATTAAGCACGCCTACACATTTATGATATAAAAACTTGAAAAAACTTTTTTTTTTTGTATACAATAAAGTTGAAATTTCACAAGCTTAGATGGCGTTATGACAATAAGCAAAAAATAGAGGAATTATATTTTTGTTATGTTTATATTAAGCGTAACAAATGATTATTTTACCATGGACACCAGCGACATGGAAACCGATTAGGGTTATGGGTTGAATCTAAACTACCATACCCCTTCCAAGTTAGCCCGCTACCATCTAAGACTCCCGATAATATCAGCTATCTTTTCATCGAATAAAAACAAACCTATGCACTTCTACTCGTAAGTACGCGCCCATATAGATTGTGACGGGCAACTACGGAACCCTATATTGCGCATTGCCCGTCACGAATTTGAATGTTTTTTTTTAATAAGATCGTGTAGATGACGACATGCACGCAAGTTTCACGTAGCTGCCGCGAAACAATTTGTAGTTATTCGAGCCAAATTAATATTCTTCAACTTTTCATGCATGAGCGAGTTTGTTTATGATTGCTTGTTCTTACTTGAATACTATGGAGTCGGAATTTACGCAAAGTTTTTGTCAAAGTGTTCGATGCCTCCTACGTAAGTTGTGGTATCCCACAAATCGATGTATTTAATTTAGACTTTCATACCCCTTCCAAGTGTTAGCATTTTGAACATGCAGCGCGCGCCCGCTATGTCATTCCGGGACGGACGAGCACCGACGTAGGACGTGGTTGCCCTCATAACGAGTTTAGAGTTCAAGTGTTTATGTAACCAGTAATAAAGTTGGATATTAATCATATTCTATCAAGATGTTTCATTCCGAAGACCTTGGCAACCAAGGACTGGACCGTCTATCTTGGGTAGCTGTCACTTGTTCGACGGAGGCGATCTACAGAGAGGCCATTTGTCCTGAGGTTCTAATACTTCAGAAGTGGTAAGAACTTAACAATGGTATGTACAAATTATGTATTTTATTCATGGATCCGTTTAACATAATTATTATTTTTTGTTCTTGTGTTTGCATTGCATAGTTACCTACCATACGCAATATATGCATTCATATTATTATTATATCTGGTAAAACGCCCAGCTGCTCGATAGTGACTATTGTTGAGGATGCGTCCCAATTGCCGCCAAAATGAATCGCTGCGTCACGTCGTAGAGCAGAGTGACAACGTCGCATTAATTAGGTACCTTAGTGGTAGGTACCTTAAAGTGCGCCAGCCGCCGAGGCTCGGGCCGACATTCTCCGTGACGTGGGCGCATAGAGTGATGTAATAATACTACGGACGCCGGAGTCGGGTTGTAGGTACTTATGCCGACTGTTTAAGGCTTAAGCGATATCTTTATTTTTAATAAGATGCGAATACTGAATATGGCTGCTCTGTGTTGAGCGATGGGAGTATTGCGAGGTGGTGCACTTTGATAACACGTTATACTACTTTAGTATTAAATCTTTTAACAACGAATTACCACACATATGGGTGCCTTAATGATATGTGTACGACACTATATTAATTATTTTATATACCTGAGGTTGCAGTAATTACAATGACGGGATAAGTAAGTAGTAAGTGTGCGTGTGGGGCAAAATTGTTGTTAAGGACTAATATTCAATTTTCGGTTAAAGAGGATGTTATTTAAGTGCATAAACTATGTGACGGCCCATGTGGCCCATTGGTGAGGTTACTAAATGCGAGTTCGATTCTCGCTACAAATCTAATATATTAGACGATCAATTATATTGAATGTGGATTGAACTTTTATCTACATCGTTAATAACAATGTTCGCTTCTACAAAAGAGAATGCCAAGAAGTTTGATTGTTGTACTGACCAACTAATTACTACAGAATTTCATCATGTATGACAAAATATCACTTTGATGATTTCAAAACGTCTAATGGTCAATAAAAAGGCTTATCTTCTGATTTTAACTACCTGACTATGCCCATCATGTAACCGTCCACGGTCTGGTAAAACCAATACTATACTCCATTACGAAGCTCATCGAAAAACGATAACACGGTTATTAATGTGAATGAAAAAAAAAAAAAATAATAATAATAAATAAATAAATAAATAAATAAAAAAAAAAAAAAAAACAGTGATACTAGTGTGATAAATGATTTAACAATCATAGTATATTCGTCAGGTTGTTAGAGAAGAACTTCACTTTCTTTTAAGCAAACATTATATATATATGTCAGTTTGGTCGAAACTTGAAGGATACCCTTGATCAACTTACTCAAGTTACAAATTCCATATTCTTTATGGATTAGCAACACGAAGATTTAAAGAAAGGACTTCAATTTAAGATCAAGAGCATTAATATGTTAGAAACTGAATATAAAATTTTATAGTACATTTGTCTCACGAAGTTGCGGGCGATTTAGTTGTGGTTGCGTTGTGTACATGCATATTGCGTGAGTGTCTGAGCCTGTTGGGAGCCTGGGTGGAAGCGGTCAGGCGCGAGCGGGGTCGCTCGCACTTATACAGATGCGACGCGCACGCGACCGTGAGCCGCGCGCCGTCGGTTACAAGAATTATACAAATAAACTTCAATTCAATCAGAACAAAAATCGCGAGTAAATAACATTGAAATACAGTGTGTTCCAGAGCATTGGAATGAAAATTTATTATCGATGGTTAACCAGATAGCAAACACAATTAAATATAATCTTAAAGAATCTGATGTGTAATCTGTGTGAGAATAAGTATGACATTGTAAGAATTAAATTGACTGATTGTTGCCGTCATTATTAGAATCAATCGACATTCTATATTAGATGAATTTGTAAATATGTGCATGCCGATTATTAGGCAAAACATTGTTCTCATTCATAACCAATTGTTAACACCTGTATGTCACATGTTTTATGCAAATAAATTGAATTGAATTGATGTTCACTTGTGTACAAGAACGGCGAGTTCGGTTATCCAAGGGTTTGAGTTTTCGGCAGCAGCGAGTAATTCTAATAGAAACGCTGAGTATAGTGGAGATAAATAGAATACAAGCTATATCGGATTAGGTGGAGACCTTCAACAAATCTATATTGCAGAACGTTCTGCATGCATCTCGTCTGAAGGCTAAGAAACTAAAATATAAATAGATTTGTGTGGGTTAAATGAGGATTTGTATACATATGCAAAAATGAATCCTCTGACCATATAAGGAATTTTTAATATCTATAAGGAATAAGGACTCTTTAAATAATCTTAATAATACATTTAAGTATTTTACTGCATAATAATTTTATTAATTTTAAAGTTTAAAAAAAAAAAAAAAAATTATTTAAGACGAATAAGTGTTATAATCAGAATGTTAGAGGACTTCGTTCATGCACTAACGAGATCTATCGTAACCTATCTCAACAGTGAATTTGACATTATAATATTAACTGAGTCATAGTTTAATGATAGTATTTTACACAGAGAAATTTTTGATAGTCGTTACCATGTTGGCAGACGTGATAACGGGGTTAGCTGTGATAGTTTTGGATATGTGGTGGAATGCTTAGTGGGTGGAGTATATGCATATCTGTGTGCGAATCGACACATACTTAGACTCAATTTTCACTTTACTTGACAATTTCTTGGGAACATTAACAAAATATTCAATAATAATAATTGTGCTACACTAATTAATAATTTAATTTAAGTAGAATATTTCGTCTCCTTGTGATAACGCGTTTGACGCCTTAATTACATTACTGGTGCATTGATAAGCTCTATTGTTGATTAATGATTTAAACAATATAATCTAGTATATAATCACAGAACCAAAATTTCTGATTAAATTTCAACAAATAAGGGAATTATAGAAAGTGGATGTTTTAATTATTTAAGAAAGATTGATAAATATCATCCTCCATTGGAAATTATAATGTCTCAATCAGAACTAAAAAAAAAAAAAAGAAAAAAAAAGTTGACTGTGAAAGGGTCATTTATCTCTCTCTAAACTGTAATTCCTGGTTAGATGAAGTTAGTGGTTGTGAGAATGTTGATGCCATGGTGTCTAAATTTTATAATATCTTTTGCGATATGGTTCGACCCATATGTCTTTGAATAAGCCCAAAAGCAGGTCTTATCCTGTGTAGTTTCCCTCAGTGAATTGAGCTTCTAGAATTGAAACATGGGCATCGCGCAAAAGTGACAAGATATAAGGATCCGTTGGATTGCGAGGGTTAATAGTGCTATGTTACAGTGAACACATTTATACAATGAGAAACAGAAAAAGGAAGCAACCCAAAGTATTTTAAAGGGCAGCTTTTACCATATACCCCAATATTTTTGATGAAGTGTGCCTGGCCGATATGACTGTCTCTTGCGTTGATTTTTAATTAGTCTTTAAAAGATGGGCATTTTACCGACACCTTAATAGTCTAGTCTTTAAAGTTATGTTTACACAGTAATACTTAACGTGTAGACACAGTCTAAGTCTGGCAAGGGGAAACAAGTGAAAAATTATCACCCAATATTTATTTTGTCTACCATGGCGAAGGTTTTTGAATCGCTAGTGTATCAGCGCATGTAGGGCCATCTGAATGTAATTAGTAGAAAGCAATATGGATTTATGAGTGACTGCTCGACTAGCAATCTAGCAATCTGCTACCTCGTACTACAAATGTAACAGAATGTATTGATAACGGGAAACAAATCGATGCCGTGTGTACCGACTTTTCAAAGGCTTTTGGCAAGGTCAATCATAGTGTCTTTCTAAGTGAACTGCAAGCGCACGGAGTGTCACATAACTTGTTAATGCGGTCTAAATCACATCTTGCGAATAGGAGGTCTGGAGTAGTCATGAACGGCTACCAATCTATGGCTCAAATGGGAGTGCCCCAACGATCCAATTTGGGTCTTCTCTTCTTATAATGTCTACACTGGCGAAATCTTTTATAATAGTAATATAAGCGTTTTCGCGGATGATTTAAAACTGACACGTATTATTAAGGACAATAAAGATGTTCAATTATTACAGTATGATTTATACAGATTGAATGAATGGTGTAAAATAAATAAAATGTACCCTGGCATTCACTCGCACATTGGATGGGATATTAGATAGGATGATGTGTGTGCATGGATGACAGTCGACTGGCCGAAGTTGATGCAATTCGTGATCTAGGTCATACGTTGGACAATAAACTGGGTCTTATCCCCCACAGAGCTAAAGCTTTGGGCCTTGCAAATAAATCACTTGGATTTGTTCTTAGGTGTTCAAAGTGTTTTAATATAATTAAGCTTTTCGATTGCTGTGTGCGTGCCAGACTGGAATATTGCGCTTTGATCTGGTCTCCGTTCACTGAAGTCCACATTAAAAGAATTGAGAGAGTGTAGTAACGATTTTTGCGCCAGTTGTCAACCATTTCAGAAAAATCTGAATGAATATAAAAAAAAAAAAAAAAAAAAGAGACCTACCCTTTCCAAGAAACATATCCTTAAGGATAGAAGACTGATATTGTCATTAACGTTTTGTTTAAATTGTTTAAGAGTCAAGTTAATTGTTCCGAGTTGCTTATTATATATTTGCGCTTGAAACACCGCGAGTGACTGTCCACGACAGCCTTTCAAACTGTTAAATATTGGATGGTGCAGAACTAAGCTAAGCAAATATTCTCCTATACCAAAGGTTGCTAACTCTTACATTGTATTGTTAAATAAAGGAAAGAAATAGATTTACTTTGTAACGCTATGCTCAATTTAGGTGTCATATTATTGACAGCATTATATACACCAACTGACTTGACTTTTCAATATTTTGATATTTTCATTACATTCTGTAATGAATGAAAGTAAAATCTCGTAAATGAATATAATATATTTAAGTAAGGGTAATAACAAATTAATTCAAGGAGTTTTATTGTTAACACGAAAAGTTAGTTATTATATCAACGTAATAATCGTTCGATATGTGTGCATGTTGTGGAAGCTTACAATTAATTGGGCATTTAATCATGTGACCCTCATAACTTGTGATGAATATCTACAAACGTTTTAGAGTATTCAACTGTTGGCTTTCCAAAATAGACAATAGAAAACGTATATAAATGGTTATTAAATCTCTACACTGCTTCAATATCTTATATCCTATACGGAAACACGAATGAATACTGAGTGGGTACTGTCGCCGCGGACGGAGCACGTGGGATGCAGGGCCTGGATAGTACCTGCAACGAACCGTTCAAATCGAACGCAATTGGTTCGCGCTAATCTCGGTTTAAGCGCTTGGTTCAGTTTGAGGTTATGGTTTGTATTTCACCAACGAGTACTGCTCAGAACTGAACAAGGTTTAGATTCTAAACACCCAATTTTTAACGTTTGGATTCTTCAAACGAGTTTAAAGAGCTGTCCGGGTCAACAGTGTCGATCTTTGATTATGGTGGACGAGATATTACTATTGTATGCCTGTTGGTTCATGATTCACTATTATTTATATACCTATCTATCGTTTTGTTTTATTTTTACTGTATATGTGTTTTTTTTACATAGAGCTTTTAACTTTCAATAAAGATTTATTATAAAGACGCATAATAGGCGCTGTTTAGTGTTATTAATATGTTGCAGACACAGGTTGCATCGAGTTTTGTTTTGTTGCTGACACGGTTTTGTTTGTGATCGTGACAGCGCCTCATGTAAGCTAGTAGTTTTGCTAAACGCAATTTATGTGGAGCTGGTTAAATTGGTTCAATATACACCGAGTGCAAGTTGTACATTTAAATTATTTTAAGCTAAATCTAGATAAGCTAAATTTGTTCTTTTAAACTATGTTTCTAGTGCGAATTGTGGATTCGACCCTGAGTTAACGAATGATCGAGCCGTGCTGTTCCCCTAGTGTGGAAGGCGCTCGGTCGTCACCTATTGCCAGCTGGGAGAATTGATCCAGATGTGAAGTGCATACGTCGTACCCCCAGTGTGGTACTTATGTGAAATATGGCATATGTCGTACCCCTAGTGTGGTACTCATGTGTAATGGACATCCGTAGTACCCCCAGTGTGGTACTTATGTGAAATATGGCATACGTCGTACCCCCAGTGTGGTACGCTTGTGAAATGGACATCTGTAGTACCCCCAGTGTGGTACTTATGAGAAATACGTCGTACCCCCAGTGTGGTACGCTTGTGAAATGGACATCTGTAGTACCCCCAGTGTGGTACTTATGTGAAATACGTCGTACCCCCAGTGTGATACTCTTGTGAAATGGACATCTGTAGTACCCCCAGTGTGGTACTTATATGAACTTTGGCATACGTCGTCGGTCGTACCCTCAGTGTGGTATTTATGTGAAATGGACATCTGTAGTAACCCCAGTATGGTACTTATGTAAGAAAAAATGACATGCGGCGTACCCCTTGCGAGGTACTTATGCGAAATGTAATATAGTACTTGCTCATATTATTATTGTGTTCTATTGTTCATTGTTTATTGTTTTATACCTATATAGTTCACCTAGTTACATTTTTATCTTTTAACATGTTTTATAATTATTGTGTGATCTGTTTAGCCTTATTGTAAAACTAACTACCTATATATTAATTGTATACTATTGGGATGTAACACTGTTGATTACTTTCTAATAAATAAATAAATAATTAAATTGTGCCCCAGTGTGGTACATATCATATGAAAAGGCAAAAAGCTAGATATGACACGTGTATAACCATAGTGTAGTAATCTGTAATTCAGGGATGATGTGATTGCTCCTAGAGTAGTATAAACTAGAATTATTGATTATAAATTTTTTGTGATAAAGATATAACAAATATAACTCGGTCTACAATTAGTTGGAAATGAATCAATATATAAATCAATTTGACTACTTATTATTTAGATGTATGTAACAATATATATAATGGATAGTGTTACTGTCAGACAAAATTATTTCTCTTTGTCTGTGCCAGTGTCTTTGTGCCAGTTTAACTCAATACTTTTGTTAACACTACTATAAATAATTTTGTAATTTGAAGGTATTGTATTGGGTCTGCCTTAAGAGATTGTTACTGAAAAGTCATTTGTAACATAAAAAAAAAAAAAAAAATTAGTATGCATTTGCAAAATATTTGTGAATTAGTTTTTTTTTTGTTATTATTTTGTTTTATAGCAAATTATTCTTTGAGAATAAATTCATTAAATCTAAAACCTAAAGTAGGTATGTGTCAGTCAGGAATTGATTATTTATTTTTGTATTAATACATATTTTTTGTAATCCTATCAAAATAAGCGTAAAACATACCCTATATTAGACACTTATGAATTAATCTAAGATTGAAATTGTGATTATCTCATTATTATCATTTTATTTTTGTTGTATCCTTTTAACCGGTATGAGGGCATACCTACCTAACGAATGGCCGAGCTGAAATTGGGGATGGGGACATCCCCGCGGCAGAATGGCCGTCTGTTAGCATTTTGAACATGCAGCGCGCGCCCGCTATGTCATTCCGGGACGGACGAGCACCGACGTAGGACGTGGTTGCCCTCATAACGAGTTTAGAGTTCAAGTGTTTATGTAACCAGTAATAAAGTTGGATATTAATCATATTCTATCAAGATGTTTCATTCCGAAGACCTTGGCAACCAAGGACTGGACCGTCTATCTTGGGTAGCTGTCACTTGTTCGACGGAGGCGATCTACAGAGAGGCCATTTGTCCTGAGGTTCTAATACAAGTTAGCCCGCTATCATCTTAGACTACATCGTCACTTACCATCAGGTGAGATCTTAATCAAGGGCTATCCTGTCATCGAATAAAAAAAGGTCACCCCGTCATGCGACTCGCAAACTACCAGCAATCTCATTATTACTCATAACGTATAAGCACATTTTCCTCACGCGAATGGGATAATGTAATTATTCCCTGTGTCCGCGGGGTTAACGCAAACACGCTTCTGAGCAGCCATTACAATCACGTCGCCGCGCATCGCGGGACCGAGCGAGCCTCGTGACGGGTCACCGCAAACACGATACTTTTAGCATCGGCGACCAGCGATTTAATCAATGCTTTTTACTATGTGGCATGAAATTTATTGATTCCATGACAAGATAGCCCTTGACAGCTATCTCATCGGATGGTATGTGACGATGCAGTCTAAGATGGTAGCGGACTGACAGTGTACTCATACTCCTAATCGGTTTCTACACACCATCGTGCCGGAAAGTTAAATCACGTCAAAGGAAAGTTAAGGCACGTCTTTGATGGTAGGGTGGTAACTAACTAAATTACTACTGAAATTAACCAAATTAATATATATATAGCTACTCGTGCTGATTCACTGATTGACTGACTCACTCATTGATCACCTCTCCTGTAAAATTTTGTATGGAAAAATTTTTTTTCACTCACTGTTTCGTATAGAGGACAAAAATTCATTCGGAGGAAAAATATGCAGAGAGCTGATGATTGAGGATTTCGGAGACGGGTGAGGAGCACCGGCCATGATATCGAAGATAGGTGGGGGGTGTTTGACCAAATGTCACTCGAAACCTCATTCAATTGGCAGAGAGCCGAAAAAAAACTCCAAAATGGCGGATTCAAGATGGCGGCCATACAAATTTCGTCGGTGTCTGTCTCGGAGACTATAAAAGATGGAAGAGTGGTTTCTTGAAAAAAGATGATCAGGACTCGAAGGTCTACTTGATGAATAGAAAAAAAATTCAAGATGGCGGAATTAATTTTTTTCCATACAAAACATATGCAAGACTGTATTAGGTTCCTTTTCAAAATTTCTAATGGTTTCGTAGAGAGGACAAAATTTCATTTGGAGGAAAAATATCGAAAGAGCTGATGGTTGAGGATTTCGGAGACTGGTGAGGAGCACGGCCAGGATAATGAAGATAGGTGGGGTGTGTTCAAACAAAAGTCACTCGAAACCCCATCCAATTGGCAGGGAGCTGAAAAAAAATTCAAAATGGCGGATTTAAGATGGCGGCCATACAAATTTCGTCGGTGTCTATCTCGGAGACTATGAAAGATGGAAGAGTGGTTTCTTGGAAAAAGATGATCAGGACCCGATGGTGTACGTGGTGAATAGAAAAAAATTCAAGATGGCGGATATTTTTTTTCATATAAAATGTATGCAAGACTGATACGTTCCTTTCCGCTGATGGTTTCGTATAGAGGACAAAAATTCATTTTGATGAAAAATATAGAGGGAGCTGATGATTGAGGATTTCGGAGACGGGTGAGGAGCACGGTCAGGGTATTGAAGATAGGTTGAGGCTGCCCAAACAAAAATCACTTGAAACCTCATCCAATTGGCAATGAGCTCAAAAAAACACCAAAATGGCGGATTCAAGATGGCGGCCACACAAATTTCGTCGATGTCTATCTTAAAGAGTGTACAAGTTGGAATAGTGGTTTTGTGGTAGAAAATGATCAGGCCCTGAAAGTCTAAGAACAGAAAAACCGCGGTCCGCTGCAGCGGGCCGCGCACCCACGCGCCCTACTAGTTACATCTATAAAACATCGATGTCACCGCAGCGCGGCATGAAAATGATGTAACAATATAATGCCAAAAGTACGAATTATACCTAACTTCCCTCACAAATGCAATAGTATTATTGCTTATAACGAAGTTGTAAGTGAAGTTAGCAGAGGGATAAAATCGCGTCTGTTAACATTTCAATGGGCTTACAATATTTTAGTCTCTCGATTTTTAAAGTATCGTGTGTGTGTTGCCTCTATAATATTATAATATAATAGTAGTTATTATAATTATTATTCGTTACGTGTATACGGCTATTTCATGATTGAAATTTGTGTGATGTGGAAAAATGTATTTGCATTTTATTTGATTAATAAGTTTATGTTATAGTTCTTTCAATTCACGAGGGTGCATGAGCTTTACTTGTGGTTACTATAGATACGACACACACATAACCATGAGCCACGCGCCCTCGTGAATTGCAAGAAATACAACTAGGTATGTAGTTCATAATATATTAAACTTCTTACGTAAAATTTTACAGATATCCATAAACAAAACTTTTTACAAAATGTGTGGAGTCTAACGGTCTCCACGGAGATCTTACTGCTGCTGGCTGGTTTATTGGCCGGCCACTTTTATCATCGATATTTGAAGGTGTTCAAACTTATAACGTTATTTAAATATTGTTTGGAATTGTAAGTTTGGACATGTGTCTTTATTCATTATTCTTTTAACCACCGCCCGAGCTGGTGGTGTCTAGATAGTAGGTATATCTTAAGCTTCCGTCCACGCAAGACGTCCTCTGCGCATGTCCAAGCAGTTACCAAGTTTTATTATATTGTATACCTTTTAATTGGCGGATAAATACAAGTGTATCTGGCGACATGCATTTCATTTAAATAGAGCTCAATTTCCCTATAAATGAAATACCGCGAATAAATAAAAAGTGCAAAGCAAGAACTTTGTTACGACTTATAAGTTACTAGCCGATGCCTGTGACTAAGTTTTTTCCGGGATAAAAAGTAGCATGTGTGTTATTTCAGACTTTAATCCATATCTGTGTCTTTCAACCAAATCATTAGGTAAAGTCGCTGCGGCACGATTGAGTGACAAACCATCCGTCCATAAATTCAAACTTTGGTTCGCATTTATAATATAAAGTAGGATGATTCGAAATAGATAATTCAGAAGCTGGAATAAAAAAATAAATAAATCCCAAACTCCATTCAATTGATTTAAGTGAGGAACCCAAAAAACTAAATACGAATACAAACTTAATATATAAATCTTACTGCAGCCAATCTGAACTAATGAATTGTTTGCGCAGTCAGGACACAGTGTGCCAGTTGGAATGGTGCCTAAGAGTTGGCCAGCTCCAAGCCAAGATAACCTATTGAACGGAATACCTACTCTTTTCTTTTAAATTCACAGTCCACCAGTTGCGCAATTTTTAATAGCCGGCATTTTATGAGCGACATTTTCTAGTCAATATTTTTTTAAGAAGAATATTAGCCTAACTGAACTTGACTTATATTCTCCTCTCCTCTTCAATTTAACGAAAAACTTGTGCTAGGAGTGGGTACGACAATAGTGCAACGGGTGGGATTCGAACCTGCAACCTTTCAGTTTTCCGTCCGCACCTTTAACCGTTGGGCTATTGAGGCTTCAAATTACTTACTTAGGAATTACTTTCGAGTTCACTATATTAAAATATTACGCATAACATTTTAATACAGTAAACACGAAAGTAATTCTGTCTGTCTACCTATTAATTTTTTCTCAAACAACTGAATAGATTATGATAAAGTTTAAATATTTTTGTAGCTTGCACCTTGAGAAAAGACAAGAGGTTCTTTTTATACGGAAATATCACGGAGTTTTCAATGGATTTAAAAAAATTAAATCTACGTGTATGAATTTTATCCCCGTGAATTTGACGCTGGCAGCAGCTACACCGTATTAGTGTATACAAAATATGTTTGTTTCTTGGTTTATTGGTTGGTCCTTCAATAACGTCGCAACAAAGCTACGAATCGACTTGATTTTTTGCCGGATTTTTTTGAGGATATGGAGATTGGATATAAACTACTTATTATCCCGGAAAACTAAGGGTTTTCGCGAGATTTTTCAATCAAAGAACGAAGTTGCGATTATATATTAAGATCTAGTTATCTTCTTAATATATAAAACAAAGTCTGGTTTATTCGAACACTTATAACTTGCTTAAACTAGGACAGCTGGACCAATTTTCATGGTTTTAAATTTAATTAATAGCACAATAACTATTAAAAACATTTGAAAATTGAAGAAAAAATAACAAACATAAATAAAAGAAAAACATTTTTCCTTGATTTTCTCATAAAAGTGTTTATGGGTTTCGTACGTGGCGTGACGACTGGAGAAAAAGACAGACACAGAGTTCCCGCGACATTTTTAAAACCTAACTCCACGCGAAATAAGTCGCGGTGCAAAAGCTAGTATTATATGAAGTCAAAGAATCAAATAAGACATAAATCCGTCACAAAGGTTGTATCAAAGAGATTGCTTCAGCAATAAAACTGCCTATTCACCCTTTTATAGGGTACCTACCTATTTTTTAGTAGTTGTATTTTTCTATGTAGTCGAAATATTTATATAGAACTATAATCATTATTATTATTTTATAATCCTATTATCCTATTAATCCTATTATCCTATTATTTACCCTGTTAATATTATAAATGCGAAACTTTGTATGTTTGTTACTCAATAACGGCGCAACGACTGAACCGATTTGGCTGAGGCACAGAGATAGATTATAGTATATTATCCCGGGAGGGAAATAAGTGAATTCCCGCGGGAATAAAAAACCTTAATCCACGCGAACGAAGTCGCGAGTTGCGGGAATCATCTAGTATCTAATAAGTAAAAATATAACGTAGACTAACAACAAAAATCCCTGTTAACTATATCAGCTAGCATACAACAGGTATCTCTGCGTTCATTAAATAATGCACTCATTATGGCATATAACTACTCCATACAATTATGCATATTAGGTCCGCTGGTCCATATCGATGGATATAAGCAATTTGCAAGTAAAATGCGAGTGTCGGACGCATGGCGTCGACAGCGCGCCTCTAGGAACACTCTTTTATTTCACCATAGAATTTCATATGCCGATATTCCATTTTCGTACTCTTCAATACCGTTCAATTTAACCAGATTTCGTTTGGTTTTACCTAGCAAATATTTATATTTAAGAGGGTACTCTAGTGGGCCTTTCTCCATACAAACGTATTCTGCTGTTTTCTTCGTGGATAATGCCTCTAGAGCAATGATTTTTTTCCAAAAAATGTAGGTCTAATTAATACGTGCCTCTATGTTTTTCTTTTTTCCAAAACATTATTATTAAAAAAAATATGACAATCCAAAAACCCGAAAAAAACCCTCGATTTTACCGCCATGTTCAAACGACTATCAGACAAATATGATAAGTTTTTAACAAAAAAGAAAAACATAGAAGCATAGATATACTCTTCCTCTAAATTTTGATATAAGAATATTTGAGATTTGTCCAGTTTTGAAGAAGGAAACAGCAGAATACGAAACGTCTTTTGGTCAAGGTTTTTGTAGGTAAAAATCAGCCCGAGCTGCAGTTGTCCCTTTCGTACTTTACGGGGGTAGGGTGGAGGTGAGGGAGGGTAAGGCTTACATGTACACTAATAGGGAAGTGACAATTGTCGATATTTTTATCGATACTCTAGTGATGTACTCTGATGTCGATATTTACACTATACAATGATTATTTTATTTATTACTAGCGGACACCCGTGACTTCGTCCGCGTTCCTAAATCACCACAGTTTAGGTTGGCAGAACCCCTTCAGCATCAGGATTAAGGAGTTGGATCCTGGAATTTAACGATGTCTTTACTTGGTCCCTACTCCCTACAATAACTACCTATTCATAATAATCAACAATTCCTAAATCCCCACAGTTTAGGGAAGCAGTACCCCTGCAGCATCAGGATTGAAGAGTTGGAACCCGAAGTTTTTATGGGACCATCTCGCAAAGTTTTTTGTGTCGATTAAAAAAAGATTCACGCAAATCGGTTAAGAAATCACGGAGATATCGATATACAGAGGTAGAAAACACAACTCCTCCTCCTTTTTCGAAAGTCGGTTAAAAAAGTAGCCTACACGATGCTCGATAATATCAGCTATCTACCAGTAAAAGTTCTGTCAAAATCGGTTCGGCCAGTCCCGAGATTAGTGGCAACAAACAGACAGACAGACAAAAATTTTAAAAATTGTTGTCTTGGTATAAGTACCGTATTTACTTTCGTGTGCAGTTAGTAAAAAGCGGCCAAGTGCGAGTCGGACTCGCCCATGAAGGGTTCCGTAGCAGCAATTGCGGTTTACGATTTATGACGTATTAAAAAAAACTACTTACTAGATCTCGTTCAAACTAATTTTCGGTGGAAGTTTGCATGGTAATGTACATCATATATTTTTTTTAGTTTTATCATTCTCTTATTTTAGAAGTTACAGGGGGGGGGACACACATTTTACCACTTTGGAAGTGTCTCTCGCGCAAACTGTTCAGTTTAGAAAAAAATGATATCACAAACCTCAATATCATTTTTGAAGACCTATCCAAAGATACTCCACACGAATAGGTTTGATGAAAAAAAATTTTTGAGTTTCTGTTCTATGGGGAACCCCAAAATTTGTTTTTTTTCTATTATTGTGTGGAAATCTTAATGCGGTTAACAGAATAAGTCTACTTACCAAGTTTCAACAGTATAGTTCTTATAGTTTCGGAAAAAGTGACTGTGACATACGGACGGACAGACAGACAGAAAGACAGACATGACGAATCTATAAGGGTTCTGCTAGTTGGCTATGGAACCTTAAAAAGCTGTTCTTTTGATATTACAAACAAACACTTCACTTCAACACAGACAATATTATTTATTTGTATATGTATATATATATTATACTAGCTGATGCCCGCGACTTCGTCCGCGTAAGTAAATACGAGTACCTAGTTAAAATTCGCGAAAAACGTTTACATCATATAAATTGTGTAATGACATAACAAGTTGATCGTAAAAGTTTTAACAGAAAAGTTTATTTTATTCTTTTTAGCGCATTTAAATAAAAGCTTGTTTTTAAAAAAGTTTTTTACTTTTAATTTATTTATGGTTTGCAGTTACGTTTGAAGTCGGTTTATGAAAAGAATTTTTATTTTAAGTTTTTTAGTGTAGTTTGTTCCTGCAGCTTGCTCTCTTTCTCCCCTCCTAAATCCCTACAATTTAGGTGGGCAGTACAGGATTGAGGAGGATGACCTGGAGCTCTATGATCTAGTAGCAAGCATACCAGTTCGTACACGACAGTTCCTAAAGCTTTTAGGGAGAAAGTACCCCTACAGCATCAGGTTTGAGGAGTTGAAGGTAAAAATTTTTAATGGCCCACTAAAAAAAATCGCGTGAATCAGTCCAGAAACCCCGGAGTAATCGGTGGACATACCTACATAGAAAAAAAAAGATACCGACCGAATTGATAACCTCCTCCTTTTTGAAGGTCGGTTAAAAATAGGGCTATCCATTATGGTTTACGATAGTGTGTTATGCCAGCCACAGCCGTACATTCAAAGTTTCCTGTACGTAACGGGGTTCAAGTTATTTGGACCTATTATTGAGCATTGTGAAGTCTATAATTTCTGAACTACTAAACTGACGACTTTAAAATAATTACAGAACAATCATTGCAGTAGGTATGTTTTTTCTAATAAAAAATGAATGAATGAAATCGGAGTACACATTTTGACTCTAATCCCCTCTCCCAAGGGAACAGTGCTGAATTTCGGGATAAAAAGTATCCTATATATTTTATCTCGTATATAGTATGAACTTAAATCATATTACGTTTCATTTAAATCCGTCCAGTAGTTTCAGTGTGATGCGCGGCCAAGATACAGACAGACGAAAAATTAAAAAAAAATTGTTTTGGGCTCAGTATCAATAGTAAAGCATCATCCGATTCAAAGTTTCAAAATATATTTATTCACCCGCAGGCGGCCGGCGGGTGAATGTTACGGGCATGGGAGGGGCGAGGGCTCGCGCATACAAATACACTACTCGCACACATGGATAACTCCTGTTGATCGGGCGCAGCGCGACGGCGATATTTTCTTCAAATACCTATTTTTCAAATTCCTTGGGACTAGAGTACCGTCTTAATACTATCTGTTGCGCGCGACTTCGTCCGCGTCAATTTCTGTTATTATGATCGCGGTTAAGAAGTTTTTAAAAGAATATATTTTAAATATGGATAATTTTCCCCGTTTTTACAACATTTTTCACTGATGCTTCGCTCCTATTGGTCGCAGCGTCATGTTATATAGCCTAAAGCCTTTCTCGATAAATGGACTATCCAACACAAAAATAATTTTTCAATTCGAACCATTAGTTCCTGAGATTAGTGCGTTCAAACAAACAAACTCTTCAGCTTTATATATTAGTATAGATTTTTTGTCGCTTATACAAAATTTGCATGCCAAGAATTTTAATAATTTTGTCCTTTGATCATGCAGCAAAGGAAAAATGTATCGTCGTTATTTTTGCACGGGTATCTGTATAACCGAGAGGGCATGGCGTTTTTCATCCCGAAAAACAATCAGTTCCCGCGGGTTTTCTAGGCACACGCGGACAAAGTCGCGAACAAAAAAAACATGAAGGATTTTTAGTCTGCATTCCTGGTCTACGAATAAATAATAATTCCTGGTAATATAATATAATTAGTAATCTATATATATAAAATTCAAAGTCCTGACTGACTGACTGAGATATCAACGCACAGCCTAAACTACTGAAGTGAGAAACTTGAAATTTTTACAGTTGGTTCCTTTTATGACGTAGGCACACATTACGAAAGGATTATTGGAAATTCCATCCCTAAGGGGTTTAAATAGGGGATGAAAGTTTATATGAAACTCCGTCATTTTTCAAGCTGTTTCCATCAAAGTTGGTATTTGAGCTTTCAGTTAAAAATAAAGAAGTACGTGTGTCACAGTTTTTGAAAATTCCACACCAATACCTAATTCCACGCGGACGAAGTCGCGGGGGCAAAAAATATAAAAAGAAGTATTAAATCCTTATTATTATCGCACATTAGAATAAAACGAATTTAATGTTTGTATTAAGCTACAATTAAAATATAAACACTTCAGCTAAACCATGTCTACGACATGTAGGCACCGCCATACAGTTAGGTAGTTACTAATGCACGCAGCTACGCATTCACTCACAGTTGCATTACGCGCAAACAAACTTACCTATACATAAGCTACTCCAATAAAGTACTAAAAAACCTGGTATTTTTAATTAAAAAAGCACTTATCGAGAAATAGCAGTTGAATAAAATTACTTTAACACGCTTTTACAAACCAACTTTAGGACCGTTAACTATACAGTAACTTTCTCCGTCTATCGAATGTTTTTTTTTCAAAAAGATTGTTATATGCCGTGCGAAATGTGACTGATATTCCCCTCTTCCCTCCAAATAAGTACCGTCGTCGACTTTTCGGTTTTCAGTTCGCGCTTATAACAGTTATTCTTTTGAGGCTCTAAAATTATTCGATTGATATCGATAGTTTATAAATTACTGTCTACTTACTGGTTATAAATGACTTAGCAGTACAGTGTACACGTTATTTATTTTTTATAAAATTCGCTGTTTACAGTTATTTATTTTATAAAAAACTAATCCCTTTTTTATAAAATAAAATATAACAGTAATATTATTCCCTATCGATGTATAAACGATAATTGTTTTTTTTTTTGGATTTTGAACTGAATAATCTGGAGAAATTGTTTGATCTAGAGTATTGCATAAATATTTTCTGTATTTCTATCAAACGAAACTCAAATACACTCAAACAGTTCCAAAAAATCCTTGGAAAATATTTTCAACTATTTCTTTAGTGAACGTTAACGTCGAAAAGCGTATTTGGCCACAAAGTAAGTAGTAAATACTTAGCTTTGAGTTCATAATTTGTAGTGAGAATTATTAAAACTTCCCTTGTTAGCCACTTCCCCCATCATCAGCACTTTTAGTGCCTTCATTCAAGTTACTTATAAAGTGAACTTTAAAATTTCCTTTAAAATACTACTTTGTTTGAAACAACAGAACCTCTTTCTCGTTTGTTTAATGGTAATCAAATCGACAAGTTGTATGCCAGCTTATCATTTTGAAAAATCACTATGAGCGAAGCTATACGGTACGTTGTGGCGCCGCAACTTAAGCAGAACTTCAAAGTTATGTGGTAATAAAATATACACATATATACATACATAATCTTAGTGAGTATGCATGACTTGCTGATGCCCGCCACTTCGTTCGCGTGGATTTAGTTTTTAAAGCTCCCATGGGAACTCTTTGATTTTTCCGGGATTAAAAGTATCCTATGTCACTCTCCAGGTCCTCAATTATACCCATGCAAAAAATCACGTATCCGTTGCTCCGTTGTGGTTGTGATTGAAGGAAAAACCAACAAACAAACACACTTTCGCATTTATAATATTATTAAGGATTGCTTGGTTGCTTGTTCTTCCTGCATTTCTAGAAGCGTAAGAATAGGCAGTACTAGCGCGTGTTACAAATAAAATTGTACTGTACAGTTTTCTCTAGTTTGGCTGGTTATAGGAAAACTAGCTTTTGCACACGACTTCTGGATGTAGTTTTTAATAATTGCGTGGGAGCTCTTATTTCCTGGATAAAGGTCCTAAGTCACTCTCCAAGACCTCAACTATATTTATGCCAAAAGTCACGTTGATCCGGTGCGTTGGTGCGTTGCTTCGTGATTGTATCTAATATTAGTAAGGATAAGAGTGTTGTGTCTTGTACATTATCGTAGATGTCCTCGAAATAACGCCTGCTTCTATCGAATACTTTAAAATTATCGCTTGCGACACCGCATATTTTATTATCCTACAAAAGCAATACGTATCGGCGCCGCACCGCGCCGTATTTGGCATTGCTCTTACAGCGTGCGTCACGCCTCGTTTTAATTTAGGAGCAAAGCTTTCTCGAAATTCGATACCAACTCAAACAGTTAATGGATAACAGAGTGTTTATAAGCCTTTGTTTAAAAAGTTAATCAGAAATTTCGGCAAGCAGTGTTCGGCAATCGAATTCCGCAATATCTACCAGAAGTCTACATATATTGCGAGTGGACACTGCTTTATATGTAACTTTTCGGAACGCGCGTCGGCATAAATCTGTCATTTAGTATGGACGGGTAGACGAGGCAGATATAGTTATTTGTATTCAATTTTGGCACGCGACGTACTCCCGTGACCCGTTTTTTAACCTTTGCCCTTTAGAGTAACATAGTCTTTTGACGCTTAGGCACTTTTACCTTTATCAGTAAGTTCTTACAGTTAAATGGACGCAGATACGCAATAACGATTCAACCCTCAAACCTTTGCCAAATTAAATACATACATAATTTAAAGGAATAAAGTTGACTTTTCAATTTATAAGTTGTGTGGGTTGACTCATTATTGCGTTTCTCCGTCCAAATATATTATGCAGAACCGAACCTTAAGAGTTATTTAATAAATTGAATTCAAGGATAATTTTTTTATAATAATTATTTCTTTTGTCCCGTATGCCTCTTATAATAACAATAATGAAGACAACGTTGGCAGAGCCTGAACGATTTGAATCTCTTCCAAGTTTTAAGAGATTTTCATTGTACAAAATAATAGGACTGTAAGTTTGTACTGCGCTCTATAATTTAAAGTATAGTACATTTATCTCACGAAGTTATGGGTATTTTACTTGTGCTTACGTCGTGTACATTCATATTGCGTAAGTGTGCGTGCCTGTCAGGAGTCTAGGTGGGAGCGGTCAGGCACGAACAAGCTCTCGCTCACGCTTATACAGATAGGGATCTGATATCGTTTAATACCTACTTTATCTCTATTACTCATCAGGATGGCTGCCCTCGTCATTCATCTTAATATCAACACATCTGCTCATCAACTACTGGCCACAGGTCTCAGCCTAAAATAAGAAGTGTTTAGGCCATAGCTGGTCAAGTGCGTGCAATTTTTACCCGTGTATAAACCCTTATTTAAAGCCTTATCTATAGGAAGAATAATTCAGCCTAAAATTTCCAAAAGGAATCCTCGAAGTTTTTCACTAAGGTGTGAGTGAAATCTCTCATTTTCCGGGATAAAAAGTACCTTATACTCGTATGTTATTCCAAACTATGATCTATTTCTATGCCAAATTTCAGCCAAATCGGTTTAGTCGATGCTACGTGATTGAGTAACAAACATCCATCCATCCATACATCCAACTTTCGCATTTATAATATTATTAAAGTCGTAAAGTCCGAGGTAGTTATGCAAAATCTGCAAATATATACAATGTACGCTCTACACAATAAAGCTGCTCCGATGTTTATAGCGCGTTTAATAATTCAAAATATGAATAAACCTTTTTTATATACGTTTTATAGCAATTGAATTTGGTACATCGGGTGCATTAATTAACTCGCTCTTGAAAATTCAGAGAGCCCATTTTGCTTTTATATTTACGCAGGTATTAAAAAATTAAACGTAACCTATTCTACGAGCTGCTAATAACAAGCATTTATGCCTATTATACGCACGACATCGCCCGTTTATTTCGTATATAGCAATTAAAGTTGAATAAGTATAGCCCTACGCACCCTACGGGAGTCAATAGACTTCAGTAGCTACCCTAAGGGCGCTTTCAATTTATGCGTTTCTTGACGGCCTGCTGCGGTGCCGAAGCGGTGCGTTAGTCGTACTGCGCACGGACGTTCGTTTTTTTTTTCATACAAAGCGCGCGGTGCGGCTATAGCGCGGCGCAGGTACCGCGATCGCTCGACAACAAGACGGCAACGGCACCGAGCGCTTTGTATGAAAAAAAACGAACGTCCGTGCGCAGTACAACTAACGCACCGCTTCGGCACCGCAGCAGGCCGTCAAGAAACGCATAAATTGAAGGCGCCCTTAGGTAAAGTAATAAAGTTTCACAGTTGCATTCTTTTAAAATATTTTATTAAATATCGGTAGAAACCCTTGCCGGCTGGTTCAAATTAGATTTTGTGATGGAAGTAGCTCGCTTCGAAGTAAGCCACATTGCAAACTAAACTAATTTAGTGTTTAGTTAGCTTTAGCACTTAGCTTCAATTTATCGACCTCTTATCTAGAAAGCTGAGCTAAGAGAACTAAGTGACCTGTTTGTTAGCTCTACATGACAATTCCAGCTAAGCTTAGTGAATTTTGTCGTCCTTCCGGTCATGTTCTGTATCCGGGTCAGTCAATATGAATCTCCCTGAAAATATTTAGGTAACTAACTAATTACGAGAATAGACAATTTATATTAAACAAAACTATTTCGAAATATTTCTTTTTCTCAAAGCTTTTCTCTTAAAAATAGTTGATTTCCCTCATTTTCTTATAAATATTCATCAAAATAGATATCTCAGCTTGTTAATTTCAATGAAAATTCAGCGTATTCTGAACGTTTTAGTGAATCAGTAAACATAAAAGGAAATAGGCGATATCTGAGTAAGACATCTGGCACACTTTAATTTGTTTGCAACCATTGTTATCCAAAATTAATATTCCAATTTATTCCATTTCTGTATCGAGGGTTGTAAATCAATATTCGCTGTCTCTTTCACAATGAAACCCGTCTTAAGGGCGGTCTATCTATTAAAATAGGTGTGCCTGGTAACAAGCAGCCAAAGATTTTGGAAAATTATGCAGTCTCTTAGGCTGAGACCTATAGAGCGTGCTTTGACTTGGCTAGGACTTGAGACAGAGACAAGTTCAAAGACTAACTCAACGGTTTTGTTTTTCCCTTGAGCTTACTTACTACAATAAAGTAGCTAACAGCTTACA
Source organism: Hipparchia semele (assembly GCA_933228805.2). Taxonomy (NCBI): domain Eukaryota; kingdom Metazoa; phylum Arthropoda; class Insecta; order Lepidoptera; family Nymphalidae; genus Hipparchia; species Hipparchia semele. The sequence continues at coordinate 8,001,039 of OW121724.1, forward strand.
CAAAATAATTAAATAAAGAGATTCTATTCTAATAACATATGATACGAAAAGTATAAAGTAAACTCTTAGTAAACTCATTTGGAAAATAAAAAAATAATGATTCTTTTGTACAATAAAGAAATAAGACAAGTAAGGTCTCATTGAATAAGTAGTGTCAAACCGAATAAATTGTATTGACATTCTGTTGAAATCTGGGACCGTATTCTTTAAGACGTTCAAAGCTCATCCATTATTATAATTGTGGAAACTTGCGATGACTACAAGAATAGTTTTCAACAACCCCATAAGTTCCAAAACATTCTAGAAATATCGAGATACCTCTATTATTATAATAAATCATACATCGGCTACAACAAACAAATTCACAACAGTGAAATTCCGGCGCTTTCCTTGTTGACCGGTTTTTAAGGTTTTTCAACTGGAAATTTTACATGTGTAATAAAAGTTTCAACTCAATCGGCGGCTGAATAGGTTTTTTTATATTTGTACCGGGAACAATTTCGCACGATCGAACATTCCGATGTAAAAAGTGGCCCTACAACAAAGTTTACAATTGATTAAAATTATTACTGTACCCTCATTCCATAAATATTATACTTACCTAAATACATAAAGTATTGCACCTACTTTTGATTAAAAGATATAGTTAGTAATAGTTGCTTTTGATTTCGGATAAATGGAACTTTTTGTCGTGGAATCGAACCCGAGACCTTCCAATTATAAGACCACATTGCTCACCACTGCGCCAGGGAGGTCAAACATTAGGTAAAAACTATCCGTTTCTATTCCGACACAACAGTATAACCCGCATAGCCTGTCCACGTCTCCACAGTGTACGGGCGTTAGAAGAAATCATAATTAATTGTCCTATTCCACGCCCGCTCGTCTTAATAGAGAGCTCTCCACTTTCAATGTTTTCTCCGAGACATAATAAATTATTCTTTATTTGCCATTTCCCTGAAGCCAGAAGAAAAATCATGAACAGAAACAAAGAAACTTTATTGCATTATGAATACCTTTCAGCTTTTTACCCGAATGCGCGACGCAAAGGAGGTTAATGTGTTTATCAGTCGATGCATGTATGTATGTACGTGGAACTCTGTAGACCAAACGCGTGGGATGATACTTCGATAAATCTCGAACGAGACCCAAGTATCTTTCTTATCAAAGCCAATGGAATTTTGTAACCGCTTTCTCAAACCAAACCAAACCTGCTCAACAAAATGTCAAGCGGCCCGCTCCGGCTTCGCACGGGTATAAAATATATAGCCTATGTCATTCACTGTTAATGGATGTTATTATACATTTAAACCTTCCTCTCCAATCACTCTATCTATTAAAAAAAACCGCATCAAAATCCGTTGCGTAGTTTTAAAGATTTAAGCATACGTAGGGACAGAGAAAGCGACTTTGTTTTATACTATGTAGTGATAGTGATATAGAAATATGAATCAAACTTAGTTGTATTGATATATTTTTCTTTTTTACTCCTATTACTTAAGCTTTAAGAATGATATTTAATATAATTTGAAAATTTTTTAAATACAGCAATATGAAAAGCACAATCGCTCACTTTTGTTTCGGTTTGATCTCTAAGCTGTTTCGTGGGATATGTGCTTGTCTATGAATATAGTGTAGATGACACCTCTATGAGCATGTTTCATTATTCGCACCAAGTGAGTTCACTCAAAGCTAACATTAATGTCTTTTGGGACCTACTTAGATGATAGCCATGTTCCAAGCTCTAGCGAATATTCTAAGCCTTATTATGTAGGATGATCCACATAGTGTAACTTTGCCTCTAAGAATGCGATTTACATAATATTATGTAAAGTTAAGTAAAAACTTACATAAATATTCAGGTCAGCTTCAGCGTATCCTTTCAAACTACCTCTTTCGCGAACAAAAGTAGTGATAATAATAAATCACCTGAAAAAATTCCTTCAGGAGAGAGCAAAGGCCTGTTCGCAAAAAGTTAATTTAGAGGGTGGGGTTTAGAGGGAGTTGGGAAGAATGTATAGTGGCAGCATTTCTGCAATATAGACTCTAAGGAAGGACATAATACTATTACTTGTGAAAGGTGAAAGGTGAAAATGGATGAATAATTTAAAATAAAAGGATTAACATTTTTGAGAGTAAGTATTACAATAGATGGCGAAAATAATTCAGTTTTGTGAAAAAAAAAAAACTGTCACTTCTTTTTATGGTAAACTTAGATGTTAACTATACTATCTATACTAATATATAAAGCTGAAGAGTTCGTTTGTTTTAACGCGCTAATCTCAGGAACTATTGGTTCAAATTGAAAAATTATTTTTGTGTTGGATAGTCCATTCATCGAGGAAGGCTTTAGGCTATATAAAATCACGCTGATCATAGTAACAGAATTTGACGCGGATGAAGTCGCAGGCAACAGCTAGTGGTATAATAAAGGTATAAGACTCAAATGCAAACTAATTTAGTGTTTGTATAAGAAATATGAAACTAGATTCTGTCAATGTGACTTTATTTGTAGGTCTTCAATCCATATTAAGTATGACTGTCTGTCTATTACGTAACAAAGCAGGCTTAGTAACAAGTAGTGGCTAGACAGGGTTTAGTCAAGGTAAGGAAAAGGTAATAAGAAATAAACCTACTTTTGTCTCTGTTATAATAATATAATAACAGGTATGCGTACTTTATTAATCACAGATATTTATTGAACTTCCTTTGTGGTTTAATTTTGTATGAAAGTCAGATCAGTAAAATGAATGTACACGAATCTGTAGTTTGTTAAACAATTTTTGAAATGTATTACAGAAATACTTCTGATAAGAATGAATCGTAGGATAAAAAATTTAATTGGACCATCTCACAAGCTTCCCTGACGTTTAAAAAAAATCACGCGAATCGGTCCAGAAATCGGTTGGACATAGTACATAGAAAAAAGAGGGGGGGATTTTACACAATTTTTGCTTTTTTTTAATATACAACGTGTATTGAAACTCCGAAATAATACTGAAGGAGGTGAATGTGCTCATAAAACTGAACAACTTTCCCCAAGGAACATAGGTCGAAATGTGAAAAAAAATTTGAACCTCCCATACAAAATTGACAATCAGCTGATTGATTTACTATGGGAGGTAAAAATTTTTTGTCTACACGTTATATAGACTAGCGCTTGACTGCGATTATTTGGAGAAGAGAGATGGATATAAGTCAAGTTTGGCATGGCTAATTTCTTTGTAAAATAAAATAAACGGAACCTTAGCGAAACTGCATCTATCTCTTTCGTTCCTGCACTACGGCTTTACGGCCAAGATGTGCCGAATGATATAATGCGATCATCAATTAGTTTTTGATCTCGGCCTGTATTTTTTTATTTTATCCCAATAAATGTCATATTACGAGCTGCCTCCGATGGTTTCGACCGTTGTTCGCACACCCGCATACCAAATCGGACGCGGTGCGGCCTTGTTTGCGGGCAACCAGTGACCTTTCAATTACCAGTATTGGTAAGCACCATGTAAATGAACACAACTACTCCAACTCACTTTGATTATGCGACTGTATTAATAACTAGCGGGCGCCCGCGACTTCGTCAGGGTCTTCAATTCAAATCAACAGTACCTAAATCCCCACAGTTTAGGTGGGCAGAACCCATGCGGCTTCAGGATTGAGGAGTAGGATCCTGGAATTCAACGATGTAGTCTTTACTTGGTACCTACAATAACTATTCATAATCGACACAAAAAAAGCCCCCCTGCAGCATCAGAATTGAAGGGTTGGAACCGAAAGTTTTTATGGGCATATCTCGCAAAGTTTTTGTATCGATTAAAAAAAGATTCATGTAACCTGTTTAGAAATCACGGAGATATCGATATACATAGGTAGAAAAACTCAAAATCGGTTCAGCCGTTCCCGAGATTAGCGACAACAAACCAACAGACAGACAGACAAAAATTTAAAAATTATATTTTTGTTATAAATACCGTAGTTACTTAGGTAGTTAAAAGCTGTTATTTTGATATTACCAACAGACACTTCAATTTTATTTATATGTATAGATATAGATTTTTAACATGCGAGCAAAAAAAATCGACTCAGGGGCGGCGGCGATTACTTCACAAACAGTGCAAATATTAAAATCATAGAGAATCAATTTACCTAGAACATTTTTTTGCCTGAGGCTATGGGATGAGAACGTTAGATCGTGGTTAGATCCTTTGGTAAGGATGTGTTAGCTGGTCTTATAGAGTCCACTGGCAACCAGAAGGCTAGTGGCTTAATCTAAATATATAAACGGCTAAGGTGACTGACTGACTGACTGACTGACTGATCTATCAACGCACAGCTGAAACCACTTGATGGATCAGGCTGAAATTTTGCATGTAGATAACTAATATAACGTAGGTGTCCGCTAAGAAAGGATTTTTGAAAATTCAACCCCTAAAGGGATAAAATAGGGGTTGGAATAATCGAACTTAACGTGAGCGAAGCCGCGGGGTAAAGCTAGTATATTTATAAGTTTGGCCATTCAGCGGAATAAAACAGCTTGGTCAGGTACTGATATTTTCGATGTCATAATTTTTTTTAATACTCGAAACTGCTTTTGTGAAATTTCGTTTGTGGGTGTAGGTATAAATTATTATACCTAACTGAATAAAATAAATTCTACTAAATGATGAAAATATAACGCAATAGACTACAGATAACAAAATAACAGAATAACAAGATAACATAATAACAGAGATGTTTTCCAAAGAGTAAAATAATATTACATAAATTATAAAGGTTGAAGTTGTTAAAGAGATTTTGATTTAATATTAAACTGAAGTCTAAGACAATATTATAAAGCTGCTGATGGGTTTATTATTATCTCAAACATATTTATCTATCCATAACTAGTCTAAAAGATAGCTACTGTAACTTTACCGCTAGTTGATAGCGGTAAAGTTACATCAATTATGGCTAAAGTTTCAATTGTAGTAATTGATAGAATTTATGGCGTTCTTGCTGCAACAATTAATTTTCGCCAATATTGAGAGAGCGTCGAACAATCAGAGATGATTTTGATTGCCACACTGTAGCAATCCTTTTTAAAGAATCCCACAGCTGGGATTATAAAGCTGGGCTTCAAACAAATCACTTTATCATTCATTATTATCTGCTAAATTCGTTTGATAATAGGTAGATATATGTATATTAAGAATCTCAATCACACTTCACACTAATATTATAAAGGCGGAAGTGTGTGTGTGTGTATGTGTGTGCGTGTGTGTGTGTATGTGCATGTTTGTTACTCTTGCACACCACAGCGAATGAACTAATTTGGCTGAAATTTGGAATGGAGATAGCTCATATCCAGGATTAACACATAGACTACATTTTATCTCGGAAAATGAAAGACTTCTTGCGGGAATCAAAAAACTTTAAACCACGCGGACGAAGTCGCGGGCATCTTCTAGTAATATATAACATATACTTAATAATGTCTATCAGTTTTAGGCAGGTTTTAGGAACCTCTAAAATTATAATAAACCTTCATACAGAGATAATGAAAGCGTAAGTATTCGCGGAATTACTTGTTATTTATCACCTATCAGTTTTTATATAAAGGACTTGTCGCTTGATTATTTGTGGCTTTCAAAAATCTTATTAGCAATCAAGACAAAGTGATTGTAATCAAGTTCGATTTCTTTTATATAATAAAAGCAACATAAAATTAAATTAATCAATACAAAATGTACCTATTTGCTTTACAGTTAAGAGTGTTTGATTTGGCTAATTTTAATTGTTCTTTGTATTTATATTATTACTTATTTCATATTATTTAAAATAACGTTTTAATTCTTTGATATTTTGAGCTACGAAGTATGATAGGTATATCCCGTCTCCAGAATGCAAGCTATTTCAAAATCTGTTTAGCAATGGAAAATTAACTGGCCTTAGCCAGACAGACATTTGAATTTGACGTTTGGATATGGATCAGGCAATTTTGAAGGCATAATGATAATGTATTGTGCTTGATGTAACTACCCGTCCTAATAGATACAAGGAAATCTGCTAGCATTTACATACTACAAACTAAACAAGTCCGTCAGTATACATAGTATACCTACCTAACGCCGTTTAATAGGACCAGCAAACAAGGCTAACATCCACGTGCTAACTGTATGTCAAGTTTCATGGACGAATCACGAACGGAATAGGAAAGCTATGCTAAATACTTAGAATTCACTGCAAATATTTCCGGTTGTCTTCCGTTTACTTTTTTTTATAATTAGTTGTTAGGTACAATTTCCAATGATGCAGTCATGAGATTAGACAATCGCAAATGTTATAAAAAATACAATCCGATTTAAAAAAAAGAGCGTATAATAATAAGCTTTAAATATAATATATCTTAACAAAATCATTATACCAATTATGTCTATTGTATATCTTTACGAATATTTATGTATTTTCTTTACTATCCAGTAAAGCTAACAGGCGCGCTATGAGAAAATTTTTCGACGCATTTACTCGTAATCTCTACTAAGAACCAACTAAAGTAGGAAATGAGGAGTGATAAACCCTTACCAAGGGTTAACTAAGGTCTCATTTTAATGTGTTACTAAATTTCTGTACCTACGCACTCTACAGGAAAGACACACAAATAAAGTATTTCGTATATTATGCTCCAAATTCGTAACCATTAAAATATTTCTTAATATTCATTCAGCCAATGACCTCCAGATAGTTATGTTACAAAAACACGTATGTCACGAAGATCTTAGCAAAAACGTAATCGAGATTAATATTTTGGGTTATGTAACTTAATTGCAAGATTGTCAAATTCGATAAAAACAGACAGACATAATTATTTTCTTTATATTATAAAAAAATACAAAATTTTCTCATAGTTGCATAAAATGCTAACAAGTAAGTGTAAATAATAAAATTCGCTATTTCAATATGTCTCATACCAGCGTGATATTTTCACAGTTTTTGCATAGAACATCAGCCAAAACAACAAATTATTTTACGCTCGGATAAAAATAGGGATGGCACTATTTTCATTTGATGAAATGGACCCTTAATTTGAATTAAATAGAAATCTACGTTTTTGCAAACAAATCTTTTAAATAGGCAGTGAATGGACTGGTTTTAAATTTTAGACCATTTCACAAACAGTATGTATCTAATTAAGTGTAAAAAAATAGTTCAATGAAAAAATTACAATGCTTATAGTCTTGAGAACTGTTATTATTTTATTAAGCTTGCGCAATCTTTCACGTGATAATAAATCGCGAATGCGTTGCAATTATAACGAATAGTCAAAGAATAAGCTATGATTGCATAAGTTTTGCTAATCCAGTGAGAAAATCACATTTGTGTGCTAACTAATTATAGTTTGTTTTGTTAATTACATTAAGACAAAGGAACGCACGTCGAGATTAATATTCCCATTAAGGGTTGAAGGACATAACGTAACCTAACTCGCAAGCGCTAAGTTTTGAGTTCAATTCATCCTCATTCAACTTAGATATTGTCAATTTCTTAATAAGTTTAGATTTCGATATTCTAGATGCGTAATGGTTGAGAATTAGCCTACGTACAAAACTATCCAACCTTCGTCTTAGAATGGATTGTCACTTACCATCAGTGAGACCGTAGCTTAGTCATGGGCTATAATATCATGAATAAAATAATAGTAGTTAAGCGTGAAGAATATAGATATGCCAAGGTAAATTCTTAGAGAAAATGCTTCCCATTGACATTTTAATCAACACCGTAGATGTTGCCTAAGGACAACAGCAGCCATCACTTAATGTCACTTCCTCGATGCACCCACTATAGGTACATCCGTTACACCACAAAAAAAGAATATAAAGCAGACCCATACGCGTACATGATATTCGCGGTCATACCCGTGAGCCCTTCCAATAGACGTCAAGGCCTTTGCTTGTCATATAAAACGAGTTCAGTCGCCCGCAGGTACACATTTTGTTACTTTCACGCGAGCAGTGCACATTTGAGCAAAATGTACAGGCTCATAGTATCAGCCTTAGTGATCGCGGCAGTCGCGTGTCAGCAACAAGAGGGTGCGAGACGAGTGCCGAAATACGCGGGTGATCCCAAAACAGCTGCCATCGTGCAAGAAGCTCGTTATCTTAGCGGAAACGGTGCTTTCGGCGCCGCGTACCAACAGGAAGATGGGATTAACTTCAAAGAGGAGACCGATGCTGACGGTAACAGGCGAGGAAGCTACTCCTACATCGACCCCAGTGGTCAGAGGAAGACTGTGAACTACGTCGCCGGCAAGAATGGATTCCAAGCTAGTGGAGACCACATTCCCACTGCACCTCAGCCTGTTGCACCGACACCTGGCTACACTCCCGACCCGCGTTACAACTCCCCGGATTACCAAGCTCCTCAAAAGTATAGTGCTCCTCAGCAACAATACAACGCCCCGGCTCCACGCAACTACGGCGTCAAACCCAACGAAGACGACGGTCAATACTACCCCGAATTATACGAGACCAACTACGTAGCTCCCCAAAAGCAATACCAAGAACCTCAACCTCAGTATCAGCCGCAGCCTCAATACCAACCTCAGCCTCAATACCAGCCGCAGCCGCAGCCTCAGTACCAGGCCAACAACATTTACCCAGGTGTTCAGCAAGCTCAATACAGCGGGATCCAATCCCAACAATACAACGCCCCACAGTCTGCCCGCCAAGACTACTACGAGCCCACAACGCCACCACCAGCGCGCTTCTTCCCTCCAGGCAAGTTCAGCCTGAACCGAGCGCCCGATGGCTATACCTACTCTTTCCACAAAGTATAAATCCTAGTTGAAAGGGTCTCGGCGATTTGTAGCGCTCGAAGCGTAAAAAGCACGCGTCAATTAAATATTTCGCCGAGTCATCAGGGGTTTCGATGCGGGCAAGAGCTCGCTTGCTTCGAAAGCATTTCTTAATAATTGTTGTTTGCTGTGATATTGTGTGCTAATGGACAATGTGTATAAAGTGCTGGTATTGTTACTGGAGGAGGAATTAATGGAATGCGTCTTAAGATTATTTGTATAATAATTGTAAATAAAATTAATATTACCCTAATTATTTTATTAGACAATATTTATTCGTGTTTCATTTAAGACCCGATAGAAGAAAATGAACAAAAATGTATTGCTGGCCTTAAAGTCTTTAACAAGTTACATATTGGGACCTGATATAGGTGGTAATCATTCTTGTTTAAAGCAACCACACCCACTATTTAATTTATATTTTTTATTTTAAACAAACATTATATTACATACTTAAATACAAAAACAATGAAATATATTCAAAGAAAATGTCGCCTAATTTAAACCAGACTAATATCAGAACATAGCTTGGTGATTAAGTACAAGACAAAGAGAGGACCTAGTTCCTTTGTTGTTGAACTAGAATTAAGACTAGAATATCTAGACTTTCAACCAAAACCAGACAATTCTGTGAGCTGGGGATTAAGGTAGGTTTACCTATTTGATTTAATCTTCTTAATTACTTATTACTTATTATAAAATAAAAATGTTGCTGAATATTAAATTTTATAGACAAGAATTCAAAAGCTTCTGGTATTAATACGCAAAAGATTAACTTATAATTTTTTTGAACCATAACTTAAATTAAAGCTCTCTATCTGCAATACAATCTATCTGCAATCCGTCGAAAAATTACCTAGAAAATGTCTATCTATACAATTTACAAGGTAACTGGCCAACTTATCCACAGGTTACAGATAGATTGATAGGAAACGGGCGTAAGTACAGCTCCTGGCAATTCTTCAATAAAACTTTCGCACAAAAAACAATCGGTCACTAAATATGTTAGGACAGTGATCTATGTAATTTTACTTTTATTTTTAAGAACTCAAATATAAAAGCTGCTTTCGACTTCCTACTGTCCAAGGTTTCGGGTGTGGGCAGTGTCCGCATTCTACCGCACTTGCACACTTACAACTAGATCACCTTACGGCTTATAATGGATATTATATAGGCAACGGCCTACCACGCCTTTCCATTTACCTGTACTCAATTTTATTCGAAAGATTTCAATACAAATACAACCTACAGAGAACCTTAAGTCAATCGCAAAAGACTCAAAACAGCTTGTTCTACTTAAAACAATTTGCTGACATTTAATCAGATACTGTCGGGGTTGTGGTTTATAAAAACAAGACCAATTCCCAATTATGTGCATGATATGTGATTTATGCTATTATTAAATTCTAGCGGATACATAGAATCAAAAAAGCAGTACATATTATATCAAATTAAATCTGTAATTAAAGTTTTGTACGCTAATAACTGAAAAACTAAGATTTGGGTCATTAGATATTATGACCCAAATCTTAGTTATATATCAATAAAATACTCGAATATACGTTCCAACAATAGGAATTGGCACATTTTGATTCATGATAAGTGATAATGAAAATTAAAATTATAATAATTATGTAAGTACTTTAATTATGTAAGGCTTAGCAAAATAAACTTAAGTAGGTAGGTAATTATAAAATTTATAGACACTTCATGAGGAGAAATCAATTTTAAGACAAAACCTTAAGAAAAACGTAAAATAGTGTCTGTCTGTTTGTTTCTCTGAGTTCACCTTCAGAGCGAATCTCCAGTGTTAATCATAGATTAATTATAGAGCTCAGAGACGTAAATAGCTAGTATAACTAAAAAGAAGTAGCTATTAAACCCAAAGACTATAGATTTCTAAATTTTCCAATCGTGTGAACTGTAAGATTAGTATAAGATTTAATTCGATTGATCGTATTCGTATTCGTTGATGTCACAGTAAAATGAACCATAAAGCTCAATTTCATTCATTCTTTCATGCATTCTTATACGTTCACGTATACGGATACGTTCCAAATTAAAATCGGTTGTACTGAATTTGTGACTTTAAATTTTAATATATAATTCAATACAGTTAAGGTTCATTTTTCTTTGACGCTATTGTGTTGGAATACAAATACGGTCAATCGAATTAAATCTTATACTAACCCTACTGCTTGGAACAGTATAGTAAGTCACGTAACCTTTAGCTTCAATTGGTCACACCGACATTCCCAATAACTTGATTGAAGCAGTGATTGTATTGTCTTAGGCCTCGCAATTGCAATACATTGTGTTCTTTTCGCAACAATGTTACAACACAGTGAAATATGTATATTTCACCACTGCAGCCTTATTCTTATATCGTATACACCAAAGTGCATTGTGCATAGACTTGTATGTTAACACAGATTAATATGTTATGAATGTGCATAGAAACGATGAAGCCAATTTTAAATGGAATAGTTTAAACTTGGTTATTATTTCGATAAGCCGCAATAGCTTAAGGTTAAATGTGTGGACTAAACTGAAAGGACATACGTTCGAGCCCTACTGTTGCAACCACTGTTGTTGTACCCACTCCTAGCAATAGGGGGATATTAGTAAACTTCAGCTTGGCAAGAAATTAGTCAAAATAATGACTAATTTGTGAGTAGCTCACGTCAAACTCATTCAATTCTTAAACTGGATACTTTCACGTAAAGATTAGTATATAAACCTGTGAAGATGATACTGCCAAAATTACAACTGCCGAAATTCAAATTAAATTTGAATTTCGCGGGCAGACCCGTGTCTTGGGCCTTAATAAAGAGATTTTGGAAGATAGAACTGTATTACAGATTGTTATTAACTAATAAGAATCTTAATCTTAAGTTAACCAAGCGAGAATATGATGCTATTTGTGATAAATACCGTTGTAGGTTACATTGCTTCAAAATAATAGTAGGTAGACTTAAATAAGTAGTAACAATTAGAGCGGAAAAATAACTCAAGTTCATGAGTTTAATTTTTGAACCGCTTTGTTATAGTCTAATGTAATTTTTTTGTATTACGTTAGCAAAGCAAAATTTACCCACGACGATTAGATACCATATAGGATCTTCTTCTTTATCAAAGACGTCCAGTGCTGAACAAGGTCTTGCTTTGATTTCTACAGTTCTCGGTCTTGCGCCTGTATCCAGCTTCTCCCTGCGACACGTTTGATATCGTCGGCCCACCTAGAAGGTTACTAGTGCATAAAGCATGATTCACGTTACGCTGTGCTATAACAATCCTGGTACAGTCCGCCCCTAGCACAGATCAGGCTGGTCGGTTTAACTTAAAATGGAAACGTACAAAGATCTTAGACCGCGGTCGGCAGTATCTTGGTCCGGCTTAGAACCGATGTAACGTGGATCATGTTTAATATCGATGCATTGCCAAATAAATAATTTCAATATTACGTCTGAAAACTCTATAAGTAACCCACTATTGTACCTACATGTTGAAAAAGAAGCAATGCCAATACTTTAAATACATTTTCTGCTTTGGGTAACAAAGTTTTTAAAACTTTGTTTCGAAACACAAAATTAACTGGCAACATTCCACGACTAAAAGTATTAACTTACTAAAGTACATTAAGTCAGGAAAGAAAATATTCTTGAGCTTTCGCGGCCGAGTCCCTCGGTGCGATTTAATAAACTTATCTATTAACGATTTTATTACTACAGGAAATGAAAATCTGAATGTATTTAAACGCAACTGACTAAGAATTAAATGGGTAAAATCAATAGAGTAGTACAAGAGATAGAGACCGCCAACGGTGTTGAAATTGAACATTTCGTAAAAGTAAATCTACTTGTCTATCAAACTACTCTTTGAGTAAGTAATAAATGACCTTGTACTACAATAAGTTTCTAAAAATACCGTGGGAACTCCTTGGTTTCCGCGATAAAAAGTATCAATTAGGTATCCATAGCAAAAAAAGGCGATAGGTATTATGACTAATCTGCAATCAACTAATATAACTTAAAAAGTCTTTCACATTAATTATAGTAGGTGTGAAATCATTGACGTATTATAATATTATTTGAAACGCATTTTGTTCGACGCGTGCGGCTTCGCCTACGTCACGAGACCTGTGCCCAACAGTAGACTGCCATGTCATGGGTTGAGATGAACGAATGACGGCGTACCTACTCTTGCATAGCCAATTACTCATTTGAGGTAAGGAATCGTTCGATGGTGTATTTACCACACAAGGCGAGTCAAAGAATAACAATTTCGGGACCTCACTAATTTTGCTCGGTGACAACACGACTCGTATTGTAATTTTAAATATTCGTATTATTTTGTTTCGTATTCGTATTGTTTTTGATGAGGGAGTGGTCTTAAACTTTACCTTAACATGGTAAAATTACTTAGGATAAAAGTTCACTAGTTCTGAGACTATAAGCCGCTCTCGAAAGTAAAAAGTGGGAAAAGGGGCAGTCTATAAACCAATATTTCATCGCTAACAGCCACTGAGTATTGGTAAATGAAATCCTATTAAACCAGCGTCAGTCTCAGATTGAAGTTTAAAAGGCGGCCAATTTAAGCTGGTGCATGTTGCTTTTAACCGGACTACAAAAAAATTATTTCAACGTAGAAAATAATATTATAATAACCTATAGGTACTTAATTATTTTCGGTATCATGTTTACATAATAGGTATTATTATACCTACCTGAATATGTGAATAATCCATTGTTTTAATAAGATTAAAAAATATAGGGAGCGGTTAGGATTCAAATATGTACCGTATTTTTCAATTAATATAAAGCTAAAATTTTCATTACATTTTCGGTGAATTAAAATGTACTATTGCTTTAAAGTTTTATAGGATTAAAAAGTTTACTTTTAGTTCAGTGCTTTAAAACGTTGCTTATAATGGCCTGCATGTTGAATTATTAATTTATTTATACGATTGACCAATGTATGACCCAATTTTCAGAATGAACTGTCAGATATTGGTTTTGCAATCGGTTGACATAATTTAATACGTCGAATGGGTACTTAAGGTAAATGCCAACCACACACTCTACCGAACTATATTACATTGTAATCTATGAATGCCTAGAATGGTCAGGTCGCGAAGCGAATTTTGAATTTGTAGTCGAAAAGTCGATAATTCAATCCTCATTTGTCGCACTACGGTCGTACCCACCTTCCCACTCCTAACACAAGCTTTACGTTAATTTGGAGGAGAAAGAGGAATGATTTTATATCCTGTTTTGAAAAATAATAAATAAAATGTTATTAATAAAAGATTTATCCATTCTTCCATCCCTCCATCAATCCATCCATCCATAGATCCAAACTTTCGCATTTATCTACTAGGAATGCAGTATCGAGGCGCACGGCAGTGCGCCAAGGTCAAAATACGGCCTAGCGCATACATTGTGTCTACTGCTCTAAGAATGCAGTATTGATTTTTCGCCAACTACCTCTAAATTCCCACCACTGCTCTGTCTCATTTCTCCAAACATCTGTAGCATACGAGAAGTAAAAATCTCAGCTCCTGTTTATTTGCCTACTTTATATGCATTGCGCGTTCCTTTTGATGCAGTCTGCTTCAAATCACAGTTGGCAGCGATACCTTGAACAAAACTTTGCCACTTGACGATAATTATTTATCGGGTTTATTTCGAACTAGCGAATGCCCGCGACTTCCTCCGTGTGGATTAAGATTTTTTAAATCCCGCGGAAACTCTTTAATTTTCCAGGATGAAACGTAGCCTAAGTATTAATACTGGGTATGAGCTGTTTCCATTCCAAATTATAGCCAAATTGGTTGATTCGTTGTGGCGTGAAGGAGTAACAAACATCTACACACACATACAAACAAACTTTCGCCTTTATAATATTAGTGTGAAGCAGACGAAGCATTAGTACCGGGAGCATGCCACGACGAAGAAGAATAGAGTGGCTCTTAACTTTATATACACGTAAAAGATCTTGTAGAACTTTATACCTGGACATACGATACCCGACGTCTTTCCCGACGTTGTCCCCTGGGACAGCTCGGTGAGCGAAATGCGGTAATACTAAACAAGAATACGAAGTACTTCGCAAATCGATAGCATTATTTTTGTGCTATCAAGAAGTCCTTGGTCGGGACCTAATAACAAAATACGGTCAGTCTATAATTCTGCAACGTAAGGACTCTAAAGTGCTCTTTTCCGGTTCGCCCGAAACATGGTGTTTTTCTATTCTAATTAGATGTTATAGTTCTTGCAATTCACGAGCGGTTACGTCGTGTAAGTGTGCGTGCCTGTCAGGAGCTTAGGTGGGAGCGGTAAAGCGCGCAAGCTCTCGCTCACACTTATACAGATACGACACGCATACAACCATGAGCCACGCGCCCTCGTGAGTTGAAAGAACTATACGAGTAGACAGTTAACCTTAACCTGAGGATCTTTGGAAATTACAGTAAGATAAAAAACACACACAACTTCAAAAAATAATTCTATCATAAATGAAGTAAAGTCCTATCTGATTAGAAACAACAAAAGTGTTAAACCTTTATAGAACCGTTAGAGTGTGTGTGTTTTTCACAGGGAACATTGTGGAAGGAACTTTTTTAGAAATTCTGTACAATCAAATGTACTTACTTCTATTAAAATATTAAAAATTTAGATGGTAGATAATGATCGTGTACCTACCTAATGAAATTACAACAAAACTTTTTGAGCAAAATTTTTGCTATATCATACCCAGGTGCGCAAAAATAATTTTCATTATTTTAAAAGAAGTTTCCCCGAGAACGCTTGGTAAATATTAATAATAAAGTCTAAGCGTTACCTAAACTAACAACATGAGTACTAACCTAGTCCGGGCACGTACGAGTATACTTTAGTTCAAATAAAGTGCAACCCTTGTTTATTTTACAAAATTATTGTATTACACAAGTTCACAAATTATTCCTAAGCAGTGGGACTTATTAATATACTTACGCCCATGGAAAAACTTCGCCTTTGTTTTTAGGTAGGTATTTATCTAAATATATAAAAGGCAAAGGTGACTGACTGACTGACTGACTGACTGACTGACTGACTGACTGATCTATCAACGCACAGCCCTAACCACTGCACAGTCGTCTGGGAGCGGTCATAAGTCCTAAAAATTGACCACAACCTATTTACAATTTCTGCTTGTTTAATCACTCTCTAGTTCCCAAACAATACAAAACTGTAAATAAGAAACGCATAAGTTAACGGTATCATTAATTTTTCGACCTATGAATTGAACACATCTTGTGCAACCAGTAAATTAGCTACATAACGCGTCTTGAAAGTGATTTTGTTTTTAACAAATTTCTCAAAATTGATGATTATTTACCTGATAAAACATTATGGAATTAAATGATAAGGGTATGTACTGTTATGTTTTTCTATTTTTGCTAATATGAAGACCTTAGATTCAGGTAAATTTAGGTATAAAGCCATGCGTGTTTTTTGAGTTATTATTTTGGCAATTCGTATTTTCACTAAGAGATTTGACTATGTTACCCCGGTCAGCCCCGAATGATTTTCATATGGTTACACAGCTAAACTAGTGTAGTTTAAGGAACAATATCATTTGTCTGCCCGTTTTTGCCCGTTATTTTTTAAATAATATTATAACGCGAAGAGAAAGGAAATGAAAAATATTTGTATAATTGGTATAAGGTACTTTTTACCAGTTAACTTCTTTACAGATGGATTTTATGGAGATTTAGCTCACAATGACTGGTTTTCAGAATGAAAGGGCAAATCATATGTTGGAAAACTTACTGGAAATGGTGCCAGATTCAGAAAATGTTGATATTAAAAATCTCCATAGCCGTTTGAAGTACATTAATAAGAAGTTATTGGAATATTCGAAAATAGCTAACAGATGCAAGGAACATTTAGTGCAAACGCATGCTGAATGGTTGGCAATGGTTGAAACTGTTGATTTGCCGAGGAGTGCCACCCCCAGCGCGTCCTCGTCCACAGAAAAAGTGCCACAAGAAGGGAGTTCGAATATTGGAAGACCCAGAAAGGATTTTAGTGATTGTAACAAACGGAGTCAACAGAGAAGATTAGATTTAAAGATGTAAATTTTTATTAGTTCATGTCTTGTGTTATATTTTATTTTTATTTTACTTCAGTATTGCATTTTTTTTTTTTTCAAAATATAATGTACCTAAGTCATTATAATATGTAATTAAATAAGTTATAAATTACGAACAACATTTTTGACAGATATATATAATGTTTTAGAATATATAGAATGTTTTATTTAACTGTGTCAAGTAAATTTTTCTTTTTTTTTTAGAATTTAAGATTTTTAATATAAATAATACATATTTTGTTAAAGTAACTAGTCTATTCAAACATTATATTATTATTTTTATCAAAACAAGGACTTTTATAACGATTTAATAAACATTTTAGTGAGAAACGGACTTATGACCGCGTTAGTTAGAGCGCCAGACCACTGTGCACTGGACGGATCGGGCTGAAATTTGGCATCCAGACAGCTATTATGACGTAGGCATCCGCTAAGAAAGGATTTTTGAAAATTCAACCCCTAAAGGGGTAAAATAGGGGTTTAAAAAATCGAATTTAGTGTGAGCTAAGCCGCGAGCAAAAGCTAGTTTATTTATAAGATTTGCTAGTGATTCTTACACAAGTTAAACTTATATCACTTCCATACAATTTTCATGCATAAAGTATGCAAAATCGTTTAAAAGCAAACACTGCATGCATATAAGAATTCACTTAATTACATATAGATGTAAAAAAAACTAAAGTTAACAACAACTTACCAAAACAAAACGTATCTTATTAAGTAGGGACGAGTGACGACCATCCCTATGATCCCTATGAATGATGATGTCAAGATGCTTTTTCTCTTCAAGATCTTCAAGATCTGTGTCTCCGATCTTTTACCATCTTATTACCATGTATCTCTCGGCACATAATATCAAGATATTCAGAGAGAGCATTTCTTTCCATTAGTGTAGTAAAAAGCATGTACTACGTTGTTTGTGGGTCCTGTCATTACGGTGCGGTCAGCTGTCGCTCTCCCAAGGTTTTTGCTACATTCCTCTCGAGTGTCCTCCTGAAGCTAAATTGTTTTCTTAGAATCGGTATTCAACTACGCTAACGACCGAGCATTTGGCGGCATATTGCATTGACGACAATAATTAAGTCTGAAACTTACAGATAACAGTCCTTGACTACGATCTCACCTGATGGTAAGTGGCGATGCAGTCTAAGGTGGTAGCGGGCTAACTTGGAAGGAGTATGGCAGTGTCTCATACCCTGAATCTGTTTCTACACGCCATCGCTAAATCGCTTGGCGGCATGTCTTTGACGGTAAGATATGGTAACTAGCTACGGCCAAAGCCTCCCACCAGACCAGAACTGAGACAATTTAAAAATCATTAATTTCCAAATCGCCCCCGCCGGGTATCGAACCCGAAATCTCCCAGTTATAAGACTACTGCGTTGACCACTGCGCCAGAGAGGTCGTCATAAAACACATCAAACTGAATACACAGATACAAGTTATGAATGGTATGGCAGCTATGAGGGAACCGAACCAAAAACAAAGACGTGTGGCACTCGGGGACTGCCGCGGTAAAGCTATTGCATAGCATTTTTTATCAACGCCATCTAGCGGCTCACCGTAGAGGAGTCCCGTGTCAAGTTATTTTCGTTACGGAATTTCTGGATTCGGTCTCCACGCTGGCCCGCGATAGAAGCTATGCAATAGCTTAAAAATTGACAAACAATCTGGGGCCCAAGTCTGCTATTGCAATGCTATTGCAATTGTAGATCAATTGTCTATCAATGACATCCCAATTGCTACTTTTAGCAATTTGACTTGGGGCCCAGGGGTTCAATTGTCTATCAATGACATGACAATTGCTAAAAATAACAATTGTCATGTCATTGATAGACAATAAAACTACAATTGCAATAGCAGACTTGGGCCCCTGAATGTTTAAACTTTAAATCATCGTCATTGTCTGTCTGTCAACCTGCTGTCAACCGAAAGACTCACCGCTGGACATAGGTCTCTTTTAGTTGGTTAGATGTTGTTGATCCACCTAATGGAG